>QZGG01001086.1:0-80582 GCA_006409495.1 Sedum album | reverse complement strand
TGGATTTGGTGGAGTGTGGAGTGTTTTAAGTAACTGCTACTAGTTGGGATTTTATGGTTGTAAAGTGTGTGTTGTCCGTATGTTTCGTGTGCTAAGTTTGGAACTTGAATTTTTGGTTAGTCATGATGGTTCGATTTTTGTGTTCGGTTTGAGATCGATATACGATGTTCTCGACTCACAAATTGGTCGATTATCACAACTTTTTATCACAAAATACGGTATGATTCATGAATCATAATGTATCCAATAATGAATCATATTATGGTTCATCATTTGACCCCCCCATGATTCATTAAGCATTAAATAATGTATCATGTTGATTTGACTGTGATTTTCATGAAACTGATTATTTGTAATTCTTACTTTGCTAATAGTACACAAGAACATCAAATGGAGAAGAAACAACTTGGTCGTATTTGGAAAAATCTATGAAACAAAATTGAATGATTGAAAACAAAAAATTGAATGCCGGTTTCCCAATCAAAGAATTGAATGTTGGTTACCTTAAAAAGAGCTTGAATTTAATTGATATATTTGTAAATATATTCTAATGTATGTTTCCATTATTGCCCTTTTGTGATTTAATATATTAATTAATTAGATTATATTGTAACCGTCGGATGTAATTAAATGAATGGTCTAGATCTATTTGTACTTTATAACTAAAGCATCACTTTTTAGGGAAAGTATCTCATGGAACCCTCCCCTTTCCATGGATCCATGGATCCCCCTTCATCACCGTTGGATCGTGGATTGAGATGGATTGAGGGAGCGACGCGTGGATGGGTTAAATACAATTTATTTATGTAACCAAGGGTAATATAGTCATAGTTAGGAATTAGTTTGTATCAAAATGTTAGCATTAATTGTTGATGTGTTAGTTTTTGGTTGCATTAAATGTTAGCAAGTGTGTTATGTGGTGATGTGTGGTGATGTGTTAGTTTTTGGTTGCATTAAATGTGTGATGTGTAAGTTTTTGGAATGCATTAAATGTGATGTGTTAGTTTGTTGATTTTAGTTTCCCACCCATTTTAGTCACTCCTTGAGCTCAAACTCAACCGTTTCACCATCATTTTTCTCACCATCTTTTTTCACACCTACCACCATTTTTCGTTCACCATTACTGTTTATTCCGTTCACCATTACTGTTCACCATTACTATTTATAAAAATTAAACGAACTAAATATAAATAATAATATTTAATTATTTAAAAATAAAAAATAAAATGCAATCACGTAACATAAAACATAAAATGCAAAGAAATGGAAACACACGTCTTCAAACATGAAATGCAAATACAAAATGCAAACACAAAATGCAAACATAAAATGCAAACAAAATGCAAACAAAATGCAAACATAAAATGCAAACATCAAAATGCAAACATAAAATGAAAAGTCGTATTGCAAATCAAAATTCAAACAAGTAAACGAAACTGAACAGGACATACGAAAATATAACGCGACCAAAATAATAAACAACATACAGTTACTAGTTCACTCATCGACATGGTTGTAATATGAATCAAAATGAAAACATTGAATTCGGAAGTGCAAAGAGAAATACAGACAATGCAAATAATAAATGTTGAATGTTGGCAAAGGAGATGGCTGGTGGGTTTTTCGAATGTTGGATGTGTTCTTAGAGATTTCAAGAATCATCAAAGAAATTAAACAAACTAAATATAAATATAAATATTTAATTGTTTAAAATTAAAAATAAAACGCAATCACATAACATAAAACATAAAATGCAAAGACAAAATGGAAACACATGTTCTTCAAACATGAAGTGCAAACACAAAATGCAAACATAAAATGCAAACACAAAATGCAAACATAAAATGCAAACATCAAAATGCAAACATAAAATGAAAAGTCGTATTGCAAATCAAAATTCAAACAAGTAAACGAAACTGAACAGGACATTCGAAAATATAACGCGATCCAAAATAATAAACAACATACAGTTACCAGTTCACTCAGTCGACATGTGTTGTAATATGAAATGCACATACCAAATGCACATACAAAATGCACATACAAATTCAAATTACTGCCTTAAGATTCTCAAAGTAACCAGTACATATTATTCATAGTAATTAGGTGATACAAGTAAGGCAAATGCCTGTAATTACACAAGACTAGAATATTAGGGGTCTAAATGTCTCCATTGTAAGTGTCTATTATGCAGCAACCAAAACTGATGAGCATTTTCAGGACACATGGATATAGCTCTATCATACAATTCCAAAGCCTGTACAAAATTACCCTTCCGGTACATCTCATTCCAATATTCTTCAATTCCTCCTGATCCATACTCATCATAGCTTTCCTCATCATTGCACTCTCCGCCACACACTTTCTATCACCGACATTAATGTCACCACCACTGCTACCGTTTCCCCTGGAGCTTGCACATCTTAAATGACCTAGCATAATGCTGCGTGACCATAGTTTGCAGTCCTCGAGCCAAGCACGTCATGCCTTCCACTTCCGCTTTTCCGATTACCAGCAACACCATCACCGGCTTCAAAATCTTACCAAGATTGGCTAGATAGGGCGATGAAGAAACATATAGCTGCTGCCAACCATACTACAGCCACAATGAAAAATGAGACCCTCGAAACCTTCTGACCCCCACGCTACATGAACCATAAAAATTCAAACATTCAGCATCCCATTTTCAAAATGACTACTAAAACGAACAACAGAAATACACAATTCTGAAATAAGGTAAATGCTATTAGAAGCACAGCATGAATGGAAAACGCTACATCATTCGCAGCTACGGGAATCATCTGAATAACAAATAAGTATCAAATGTCATTGATCAAAAGTTCCAAAGATCAGAGCTTTATTAGATTTTGTACTTACAAATGTAACAAGTTTCATGAAATATGAAAAGAAGCAAACCTGATCAAACCCATTCTTCACAAAATACTGCTTCTGAACAGCTTTGCTGAAGTAAAGCGAAGCATTGTATATCAAATAAGTGCTCTGCTTAGTTAGATTCAGGACCACAAAGTCGAAATTCAACCCCACAACGCTGCAATAACAAAATAAGTCAATAACACTATGATAGAGATGATTGACCCTAAACCTATCAAATGGATCAAAATTGACGTAAAGATGGGACCTTTTTCGACGAAAGTTGAGAATCACTTGCGACTTCCCAACAGATCTGAGGCGAAGAATGAAAGAGATTTGGGATGACGACGAAGAAGTCGATCCACGCGGCTTGAGCGTCGATACAGAGTTCAGATACACCACATCCTTCGCCGTCGGCTTATCCATAACAACGACGTAATCAATCAGATCTGAGGCGTCGGAGAAGTCATCATCACCGTAATCAACGGAGAAGCGGGGAAGGAATCCAGCGTCGGAGAAGTCATCATCACCCTAACTCATCCTATTGCCACCTTATTCCATCTTTCTGACCCCCAATCTCACACTGACCAGAGGTGATGAAGCGGCGAAGGTTTGAAAAATGGGTTTTGGATTCGCAGAAGTAGAGGAGAGGGAGAGGGAGAGAAGGTTTGAGAATGGGTTTTGGATTAGAGATAAGTATGGTTGTCAGTCACAGATTTGATGGGTTTATAAAATGACTCATATACCCTTATACATAAAACTAACCTAACTAATCATCCAAATCAAACCAAACAAAATTTTCTCACCTAACCACGTGTCTATCTCTCATTGAATATATTAGGAGATGAACGGTGATTAAGGGGGTCCATGGATCCATGAAATTTGAACAGTTCCACCAGATACTTCTCCTCACTTTTCATTTGATCCATTACCTATAAAGTAAAAAGAGATCTGAATCGTTCAGTTAAAATAGTTGGATGATTTAGATTTAGGGTCCATTCATAAATGTAGAAACTAATTAAGCATTAAATATATTAATAAATAAATCAATAAGGGTAAATTAGTCATACACACATTAAGCGATTCCATAAAATCAGGGCAAAGATAATGTTTGAATATCCAAATTTTATAATCAAAACCTACGAACGAAACTGATACGATCAATGAGCGACATCTACGAAGAATTGAATTGAATCGCGACAGAAGCGTATGAAACGAGCATGTTGAAAGTGTTGAATTTGGTGAAGTGTAAAGTGCATAAGTAACCGCTATTGGTGTGAATTTTTAAGGAAGTGCTAAAACTCGAAAAAGCCACCCTACATGGTGACGAGCACGTCGTTGAGTGCGTCAAACTTGAATTTATAATATTTCCTACAAGCTAACAAGCGACAAGTAGGGTCGAACCCAAAAAAGAGCAATTTAATTCTAGAGTATAATTATTTTTTAAAAAATAAAAAAGGGGGGTTTTTCAAAGAATTGTTTTATGCTTCAACAAATAAAATATAAATAAATATATATGTCAACAATCAATTCAGGGAGTTGTTTGCAACATAAAAAAATTACCACACATGTAACAATCATATGAATTTTATATAGTTGTTCCCGCTAGAGATACAACAACATACATCCGCTAAGATAATATGCAAATAATTCTATAAAAATCCTTATCTTCTATTAACCGCTAAGTTCTCAAGAAGATGACAATAGCTTGAATAAATTACAAACTAGCTACACCGCTAGGCTTGACTAGAATATAATCAAACAAGCATCATACAAGACATGTTAATATAGTTCACCGCTAGGCTACTCTAAACTAACATACAAGCATGTTATTTGCACAAAGAATTATAATAAAATTCACATAAACATAATCATGTATAATAATCATCAAGACATGTTAACAAACAACTCCCCAAATTGGTGAGTTTAGTTACACATAATATCCATGACAAAACATAATGAAAATAAATGAGTTTGAAGTAAGAATTGTTTCACAAATTTTGATGATGAAGATGAGTCTTCTTTTATCATTTTCCGCTGTCACTACGGCCTTAGATTGAGCTGACCTTGTCTTCAAAAATCCAGAATATCCAAGCTTGCAAGAGATCTCCAAAATGGTGTAATATGATGTAGAGAATGTGTGTAATGTAGAGTGAACTTTTTAGAAATGAATTGTGTGTGGTAGCTTGTTGTCCCCTCCTTTTATACTGCATTTTCATCATAAATGTCCAATTATCTCGTCACATTCCCATGAGCCTCGTATTTAATCCTTCCTCATTTCCAAAGTTGGTGATAAATGCAATTTGCTAAATCTGGAACAGCCGCGGACCCTGAAGGGTTTCCATCCGCGGAGGTTGAACAATTTAGGGAAATGTAATACCCTCCGCGGTAAAAATGGATACCCTCCGCGTTTGTGGATATCCGCGGACCCTTAATGATTTCCATCCGCGGACCCTGAAGATAATATCCATAATTATGTAGCCTCCGCGCTCAATAATCCAATAGCCTCCGCGGAATGATAAAAAATCAGATCCTCTTGTTTTTGTTGACTTGTAATTGCTCAAATTGTCAAAATGTTCTTGATGCACCTATAACATAAATCATTCACAAAAAGTAAAATAATATATGAAAATATGTAATCAAGTGATAGGAATTTGCGATTTAATGGATCGTATAAATACGCTCCATCAAACCACCCCACACTTATTCTTGTTCGTCCCGAACAAGAACAAGTTCAAGATATTTTAACATTCAATCGACACAGTAACAATGATAAATATCGAATTTAATCAAGATATTCACTCCAATTAACTTATCAAATCATGCAAGCATACTACCACAAAGTGTTCAATCAAGAAACTCGAATAATACAAGTTACCTTTGAATTTTATGCTTTCAGTTGAATTGATAGAAGATTGTCTTTTCTTTAGACTCCTAGCCTCATTTTCTAGCTCAAGGTAATCATGAATTTTTCCGCGTTGAATTGCTTTCTCCGGCACGTGATGAAACTTGGTTGATATACTTCTTCTTTTTTTCTTTTTTTTATATTACTTTTCAACATATACTTTCAAGCGGGAACTTACCTTCCTAACCCTCGGTATTTGTTAGAATTGTAATAAATAAATAAAAATCTCTTCTTCTTTTTTTCTTTTTTTATATTACTTTTCAACAAATACTTTCAAGGGGGAACTTACCTTCCTAACCCTTAGTATTTGTTAGAATTGTAATTAAAAAAATCTCTTTTTTTTTTCACCCCAAGTGTGCCGACCTCCACATCTACCTCCATAGAAAGATCTCCCGTAGATGTATCAATTTTCGTCTTTGCCGTAGCCATGAAAAGTATTAGTAGCAGCACTCTTGAGGTATCTTTAGCACCCTCATCCTCCATTTTCATCACATAAAAGTCTGCAAGAAACACAAGCTTTCCTACACGCACTAACACGTCAACTAGCATACCTTCGGGTTTAGTGCACGATCGATCCACTAGCTGAATAGTTAGGTCAGTAGGCCTCAAAGGACCGATAATTAAAGCTTGAAATAAAGAATACGACAATAAATTTATCGAAGCACCTAAATCAAGCATGCAATTATCGATTCTAACATTACCAATGATACATGAAATATTAAATGTACCTGGGTCCTTGCGTTTTTGTGCTACCTTGCATTGTAGAATTGCTAAGATATTCTTCCTCAAGCTTACGTGCTCATGGCTTGGTTTTCCTTCGGTTCGTGCACAAGTCTTTAAGAAATTTCGCATACTTCGGTATTTGCTTCACCGCATCAAGTAATGGAATAGTGATTTCTACCTTGCTAAATAATTCCAAAAGTTCCTTATCCATTGCTAAGTTCCTTATCCACGTCGTTGAGTGCCTCAAACTTAAATTTATATTTTTCCTACAAGCTAGCAAGCGGCAAGTAGGGTCGAACCCACGAGAGAGCAATTTAAGTCAAGAGTATATTTTGTTATTCTACTAACAATTCCTAAAGGGGGGTTTTGAACAATTGTTTTAGTAACAAGTAACAAATAATATATAACTACTAACACACCAGTTTAAGGAGTTGCTTGCAACATAAAATAATTAGGGTTAATTACGAAAAACCACCCTCATAATAGGCCATATTCCACGCCACCAACCCTTATATTGTAAATATTATATTCGACCACCCGTATAATAATTGACGTTCCCAAACAACCACCTACCACTGTTCCGTCAAATTTTCCGTTAAATATATTAAATTTTTAATATAATAATAGTATTTTTATTACAATACACCACCTTTATAATAAATATGTGTCCACTTCACCACCTTTATAATCAATTTGGTTTCCATTTAACCACCTCTCCGTTAACTGCCGTTAACTGAGGTGGTTCTTTGGAAACGTTAGTAATTATAAAGGTGGTCGAATGTAATATTACAATATAGAGGTGGTGGCGTGGAATATGACCTATTATGCGGGTGGTCATCTGTAATTAACCCAAATAATTATTATCATGTAAAATCATGTGAATTTATTTAATTGTTCCCGCTAGAGACACAACAAACATACATCCGCTAAGATAATATGTAAATAATTCAATATATCATAATCTTCAATTGACCGCTAAGTTCTCAAGAAGATTGATAATAGCTTGAATGAATATTAAAATAGCTACACCGCTAGGCTTTACTAAAATGATATCAAACAAACATCATGCAAGACATGTTAATATAGTTCACCGCTAGGCTACTCTAAACTAACATACAAGCATGTAATTAGCATCAAAGAATTGTAATAAAATTCACACAAAATAATCATGCAATAACAATCATCAATATATGTTAACAAACAACTCTCCAAATTGGGTGAGTTTAGTTACACATAAGATTCCTCACAACAAAATACAAGAAAATAAAAGAGAGTTTGTAAGTAAGAAAATTGTCACAAATTTTGATGATGAAGATGTGGCCTTATTTGTCTCCTTCCGTTGTCACTACGGCTTGAGAATGAGATGGTTTCTTCTCCAAAAATCCAGATTTCTTCAAGTTGCAAGAGAGCTCCAAAAATGGTTGAAAATGGTGTAGAAAATGAGATTTTTAAGAATGGAAAAATGGCCAAATGATGGCTCCCCTTTTGGTGTCTTCCTCTCCTCTTTTTATATGCATTTTGGTCATAAATTCCATGAAAATCCGTCACCTTATTTTGTAGCTCGAGGTGCATTATTGCTTCTCATTTCCAATGTTAAAAAATTAATGAAATTTGCTATTTTTGGTCTGCCGCGGATTTCTAGAAAATTAGATTTTTGGTCTTTTGCTTGCTTCTTTGATTCTTCATCTCTCAAATGTCTTGAATTAGATCAAAATGTGGCAAAATAATCTTGTACATATATAAAATGAATCACACACAAAACGTGAAATAAAACATGAAAAAATGTATTTAAATCATGAAATTTTACGTTTTGATGGATCGTATAAACACGCTCCATCACATGACCCCATTTTATGTTTGGCCGACCAGGCCCTACCTTTTGTCGATTCCTGCTTGAGCGTTTTTCTTTTAAACCATAGAGAATATATGCTAACCCTGATATGCCGTCACCTAACTTTTGCCCACCAGTTCCTCTATTTCCAGCCTCAGATTCCTGTTCTGCAAAACAAGGAACTAATGCACACCATGATTAAATAATAGTTCCCATGAAAAAGTTTCATATCTATCAGATGCTCACTAGACTGAAGAACGAGTTAGCTGATGGGGTTGCTCATATATTTGCCAATGGATATGAACAGAAAATAGGATTAAGTGAATAATTGCTTCCTTAGAGAAGTTATGATATGATTGAATAACACAGAGATTAAGTAGTCTTCATATCAAAGTATCTCAAAAATGAGCTTATGCAGTCTAGTCAAAGACCGTTGAAATAAAAAAGTAAAAGCATTCAGACATTGTTTTCTCCTCCATCTAAAATAAATTGTACCAATAAATTGCCTGCCAAACCACATTTTTCTCTCAAGTTTTTCGTAATCAGTTTGTTTTGTTGTACTTAAAATGGGCGGGGTGGGATATCGAGGGTAGTTCCAGCTTGAATTTGGCCCCAACCAATCAGACGCCAATGCTTTTCCACACGCCTGCTCAGTGCTATCTTCTCTCCTTTGCTTGTGCAAACTGGCGATGTCAGTTGCAGCTTAGCCAAATCATTCTTGACTGCAACAACTCTTGCACCGGTAGACATTGATCCAATGTTTAACATCAATATTTCTTGTTTTGCCAATTTTGAAACCTTTCCTTGTCTTTCAGTTCCTTTTGTCCTAACACCAAGAAGTCGACGAAGTAGAAAAAAGTTCACCTGTATCATTAGACCACAGCTTTCAGCCAAAGAGCAAAGCGTGTACGAGTACAACCTTGTGAAATATCACACAAAGACAGTCCAGCGCATTACCTCTAGCTCAACGAACACTTCTGGGAGAGATCCCACCTCACCAAGAACCTGCCCAACAAGCCTATCAGCACGAGTTAGAGTTGGATCCATGGTTGTACCAACTCCAATGAGACCTCCAGGTACAGCATATTGCAGTTCATTTTGTTCAGCATAAAGGGAGACGATTCGAGAATATATGGGCGTGCATTTGATATTTCCACTCTCATCTTTGACAACAATACCAGGTCGAACCTCAATGAACTGATTCACCTTTAACACACCCTGAAAGGACAGGCAATATTAGCGAAGTCTTGTCAAAAGATATGTGATGTTCATAGCTAACATCCACAAGCCCAACCACTATATAAGTATATATGCATCTGATGTCTGAGACAACTCCAGTTTGTAGTGCTCATTAAAAATCATTTAAGACAAGAAAATCAGTGCATAACGTAGAGAGAAGCTGTAATCTACAAACAATAAACTTATAAACACAAAAATATAGGTAAGATTCAACAGTTTAATTGAAGCAGTTGGCATAACTGTTGATGATACTTTCAGACATAATTCAATAATCACAACTTAGAAGTCCGCATATAACCTTTCTAAGGGGGAAATCTGTATCTATTTTATGTGCCAATAGTAAACTCAAATGAAAAAAACATACCCTGAGAATACTCCCACCGGCAACACCTCCTCTAATCTCATCAACCTCGTACCCAGGCTTATTCACATCAAAAGACCTAATCACGATCATATTAGGAGGTGAAATGAAATTTCTCTCTGGAATGGGGATTTTTTTCACAATGTATTCGCACACAACATCGATGTTATACTTCAGCTGGGCAGAAATTGGCACCACCGGTGCATCACCAGCAACAGTGCCCTTCACATGGAAAAGTCGTGTTAGCCTGTTAGGTACGCATTAAATGAACAAAACTATAAATATGCTTCGATACAAGAAATACCTGAATGAACTTTTGAATAGCTTCATGCTGATTAATAGCAACATTTTCTTGAACCAAATCAACTTTGTTTTGTAGAATTATTATGTGATTTAGACGCATGATCTCAACGGCCGCCAAATGTTCGGAGGTTTGCGGTTGAGGGCAGCTCTCGTTGGCAGCAATAAGAAGCAATGCCCCATCCATAATAGCAGCTCCATTGAGCATAGTAGCCATGAGAATATCGTGACCCTGGAATGACGAACAAAAAAAGACATGAATACTCAGACAAAGCATGCATCATAGCAGAATTTACTTGTATATAAAATCTGGTGACAAGAGCAGCAAACAAGCTACTAGATATCAGTTTTTATAAAATAAACAGATCTAATGCACAACCAGATAAAGTTTGAGTAAATTAAATTGGCACGACAAAAAAGTACCCCTTCAACATTAGGAAGTTCATTTAATAGTAGATTTGGATATGTACCACCACAGGTACTTACAGGACAATCAACAAATGATACATGCCGAAGCAACTTCATTCTGCAGTTATCAAATCCAGGTACATCACACAAAGGACTGTCTTCCTTTCCACTTCCATATGCCCTGGATAACAAAAAGTCATTTTATCGACAAAAAATAAGGCACCAGACCGTATTACACGGTTTCACACACTCATGCAGCTTACTTGTAGCACATTGGGCGAGGACATCGCTCATCCTCACACTTGTATATTTTTGCATTTGCATATCCCAGCTTAATTGTAATGTTACGCTCTAGCTCATTCTTAAAACGAACAGTCTGTTTAGATCAAGTGATTCTCATTTAGACTTTGGCGACGATAAATATCAGAGAATATTTCAAACAATGAGTCAGTAGGATTTATTATAAAAGTGGAAAGAATCGGTAACTGTGAGTAGGATATATGCGAAACTTTTCACCCAAATTAAGTTAGTTTAATACCAATCAGTAACATATCTTAATTCATGAATGGACTAAAAGTTACCTGTACTCCTGAAATCGCTTTGACAACTGTTGACTTTCCATGAGCCACATGACCAATAGTACCTATGGATAAACAAAATCTAATGTAAAGACACATACATATGAGCAAAATAAATAGTTAACACAACAAGCCTAAGCAATCTTGGAATACCAATATTTATAGTCGCTTGCCGAGAAATCACTTCAGGAGACAGTGGATGCAATGTAGTTACATCCAGTGTATTCAGATCTTGCTCCATTAACCCCCTTCGAGCCATGTTTACAGTTAAAATTTTGAGCTGCCACATAAATGAATGACCATCAACAAAAAATCAAAAAAAAACAACATAACCCTTGCGCAACCAAGGATTGGACCTCATACTCTTGCAAGCCTTAAAACAAGGTTCTCACAATATTATGCAATTTAAGAACTATACCTAAGCTAATGCTAAACCCATGTGCGCTAAAAAGGTTTCGTCTGCAATATATGTGCAAAAGAGTCACTATTATTTGATCATTCTTCATTGTGACTGGACAAACAATTCATAACAGAAACTAACAAATAACTATAAAAGCCACTGCAACAACTCTATATCCAAAAATGATACAGCTTAAAAACAGCAATCAGCAATAAACCAGTTGAACAGGAGCAGTGCATTTTCAATTTAATCGAATTGATTATCAACACCGGCAATCGATCAATTACGATAAGAAATCAATTAATCAACCGGCAATTACAAATTCTTCGCAATAAACGATCTTCTATGCTTAAATAAACTAAAAATTGAAAACCGACCGAATCTTACCTCGAAAAATTCAACGCCGAGCCGCCGCCGGAAACCAGAGCTTTCTGAAAACCCAAGCTTCACACGACGCAGCGCAGCTTCAAGCGAGATAGAGAGAGAAGGAAATGATAGCGAAATCGGCTCGTTAGATGTCGAGATTCTTCTCCAAGGGCTCCGGCCCAAATGGCGAAGCTGGTTCGAACCATTCGGCCCAATAAAGGCCCATTCAATAAATCTAGCATTTCTGCGCTTCACTGCTTGCTGGTTGCTTCGTGAAGCGCGGAAATCGAGACGATGGAGAAGCGGCAGATTGACGTTGGAAGAGCTTTCGCGAAGCTTCAGACGCAATTCTCCGATTTTCTACAAAACCTTCCGCTTTTCAATCCCAACGCAGCGTCACTAAAATCCAACTTGGAATCGGCGATATGCGAAGGGTTAAGAAGCAGCGGCGCGCAGTCGCAGCAGCTCGGATTTAGGAGGTCGAGCGGTGGGCCGCTTTGGGCGAGTATAGGGCAGAGTGAGACGGTTGTGAGGAATGATGCTGTCGCCGGGATGAGTACGGAGGCAATAGCGGAGAGGCTGGCGGGAGTGTCGCTATATGCGTTGACGAATGCGGCGGAAGAGTTTGTGTTGGTATCTGGTGTGAGGACGAGGAAGTCGATTGGTTTGTTTTGTTTTAAGGAAGAGGATGCGGAGGCGTTGCTTGATCAGATGAAGGCTATGAGTCCAGGGATGAGGAACGGGTCTCGAGTTGTGCCGGTTTCGCTGAATCAGGTTGGATTGATTTTTATGTTGTTTAGGGTTTTGATTGTTTTATGTTTCATTTTTTCTAGTTATGATTTGCTAAGGCTCGTATGATTTTGGATATTGGACAGGTTTTTCAGCTTAAGCTTGATGGAGTGGCGTTTAGGTTGATTCCTGAACCATCTCAAGTCAAACATGCATTGAAGGTAGGAGTGTAGTTAAACAGATTTATATTGACTGCATGCTGCCTCTAGAATATAGAGCTGCTTAGAATTGATGAAAGGTTGAGCTTTGAAGGTTATTGTTCATTGTTGGCATTGCGGGTGAAAAAAAATACTTACTGTGAAATGGAATGACGAACTAAAAGATATCAGCATACTTTTTAGCCAAAGGAAATTTAGTGACTGGGGAATGGAATTGAAACAAGTTTTGAAAGAGTAGGTTGCAATAAACAGCTTAAAATATATTTGCCTGT
Source organism: Sedum album (assembly GCA_006409495.1). Classification (NCBI taxonomy): domain Eukaryota; kingdom Viridiplantae; phylum Streptophyta; class Magnoliopsida; order Saxifragales; family Crassulaceae; genus Sedum; species Sedum album. Next base: position 67,381 of record QZGG01001086.1, on the reverse strand, counting down.
TTTCATATCCGCAGATTGCGTAAGTGTGAAGACTGGTTATTTTCTGTATGGTTAATTGTTAAAAGGGTACTCTTACAAGCTTTCAGCTGGGAAATTATGTTGTCTTGAAACTGTTAGAAGTTTGTGAAATTCTTTTCCAAGTTAAAAAAAGAGGTCCATAGTACTGTTTGATGCAGTTATCTAGGACTACTCTAATGATTAGTAGACATCAAATGAAGATTGTGTGTGCTTAAAGTATATTTATTCTAGTCATTGTTGCTCATAGGAGAAGCAGAAAGCTGGAGAATCTGACAAAGAGATATACGGGGTTCCAGTGTTTCAGGTATCTCTCTTTATTATTTACGTGTTCATAGTTTTGTCAATGACATTCTCACGAATGGTTGTTGCATCTGGCTGATTGTTTGTACTCCCATTGTATTAGTTATTTTTATTTTTATAGATGCATTCCAGATACATCTGTGATTATCAGCTTTTAGGTCATCTTTGGTCTGGTTGCTGTTGGTTCACAAATGCCACATTTTTGTCCAGAATCTAGATACCGATTAGTAACCTTTTATTTTGAGTTAGTCTCTTTACAATATTAATTATTAGTTTTATGTGGATTTTGGCACAATGTTTTTCTGTCATCAAATTCTTTTTGAGTTCCATCGAAAATTACATGTAACCATACTATGATTCAGCAGAAAGAACAATCAGAATATTGTGAAACTTAGTTTTTCTCTTCATTTTCCTTTAATTTTACAAAATGTAACTGTACTTATTGACATTTGTTTTGACTCTTATTACTAGTCTAAGAGTTTAATCTTAAAAAGTGAAGACAAGAGATATCGTCCCATGTTTTTTCGGAAGGTTAGTCGTATCAACCAGTTTTGTTCTAGTGGAAGTTGCAGTTTGAATTATTATTCCAATCAATTTTGCAATGTTTTTACTTGCAGGAGGACCTAGAAAAATCACTTTCAAGAGCTTCAAAGCAGCAGAACAAGTTAAATCCTCTTTTGAGGCAAGGAGACATTCAAGTATGATTTCTTTAAGCATGTGTTGCTCCGTATCAATTTAAAACTCCGATTTATTCCTGATATATTCATCCTCCAAAATTTGTAGGTTTCAATGCTTGAGGATATAATCAAGGGAATGAAGGTGGGTATCTGGATCTAGAGCTCTTTTTGTAATTTATTTATTTTATAACATTTATGTCCAAAATTTATGTATTGATTGCTTTCAGGAGGATTCTGCACAATGGGGAGATGTTGTGTTTGTGCCTCCAGGTTTCGATGTTTCATCTGAGCCTAACCAGCAATAATCAGGTGTGACTTGAAGTCCCCTGCAAAGGGTCTTCATTGTAAGTATAATGTGCCTCATGTGTTTTGAATACACTTATGTTTCAGTTAGGAAGTCCTAAACATTTGAACTTCTTTCAGTTCAATTTGTGCTTCAACTTTGTATTAGTTTATTTCCTTTCACAAACTGGATACAAAAGGCAATATAACTAATAATGTTGTTTGAGTAATGCACACAATATAACACATATGGCGGTAGTTACCTGAAGGCCCTGGTCTCCTTTCTGTTACCGACAACCCACAGCACATTAGAGAGTTTGATCGCAGATCCTATACTCATTTGTTTTATTGTACATTGGAGTGGTGTCAATTGGTAGAAAATATAGATTATGTCTGTCAATGTTAATATAAACGACACGATTATAGATTATAGATCCAAAATCATGTCTTTTGCACTCCTTAAGTGGAGTGAGACTTGACTTTAAGCTTGAAAGCTGAATCGTCTATCCTAGGGAATCAGTCGAACCTGAGCCATCTACATCAATTACATAAAGCAAATTAAGCTAAGATGTCTGTTGATGCATTTGCCTTTGATGACTAGCCAGCAGAAGAAGACGTTGTAGACAATGAAACAATCCTGGCGAGAATGACTTCTATAATAAAGCATATTAACTAACTGGCTGCAATCTGTTTTGAAAACAACATTTCATAAATTCAGATCCCTTGCTAAATGCAATGCAAGATATAAAATCTTGGATTTCATGACCAAATTAGTAGCGGCTTTATGCACAAAGATATTCCGTAATAATAAAGATTTTCCACACAAAAAATCTTAATTTTCCTAGTAACTTTGATTCTTCACAACGATTTTCAAAACACGTTAGTTGAAGAAGTTATTAGAAGAGTCACCAACATTTTTGATACCGAAATTATGATTTAAAGAAGATTTAATCAACTCATAAGCTGATTTCACTTCAAACACTCTAGTAGAGCTTCCTGACCAAATATGCACAAGGTATCATTAGTATCATTCAAAAAAAGGTTTACCTCTAGAAGAAAGAATGAATGATTCCACCAAGATTTTCAGATCATCATATGGAGTTTGTAACTTTTGAAGGCGGAATATAGCAACACTTTGGATATAATGGCATAGCCAGTAAAACATCGTTGACTAGTACTTCTTTACCTCTAGAAGAAAGACTTATCAGTTTCCAATTATAAATTTTGAGACACATATTATCAAGCAAGTACGAATAAGCATCATATCTTCTCCTGCCAATTAATAAAGGCATACCCTGGTACTTAGCTTATCTTTGCAATTCACATTTATCTAAAACAAATACTAGATTTTTCATAATTCACTTGTTGACCAGAACAAGTTTGATACAAACTTAAAATATTCTTGATTCAATGCGAAGTCATTTTGTTAACTTTAAAGAACAACAGAAAATAATCTGCGAAGCATATATGAGATACTCAGGGGCTCTAAGGTTAGGTTTGATCCCCGTTAATTAAGGTAATGATTATTCCTTTTTTAAAGCATAATGTAGTCATTCCATACTTAGGATGAATAGATATGACGATAGTGGGTCACCCTATCGAATGCCACGCTGAGGACAAACTACATCTGATAACACACTATTAATTCTAAGCTTGTACTTAACAGAGGTAGGGTTGCAAATGAGACGAGACGAGTCGAGTCGAGTATTGCACCACTCGAACTCGACTCGTTTACATAAGTGCTTAACTTGAACTCGTCGAGTATCAAAAATTAGAGCTCGAACTCGGCTCGATAACTTATCGTCATACTCGAACTTGACTCGAATCTTTATCGAGCTCAAACAAGAATTGAGGTTATAAACAAACTACTCGATTACAACTCGATTTTACAGCCTGTTCATACAACAAACACATGTATCATCGAATCGAACAACACGGGAAGAAAGATCAAAGAATGATTCTTAAGTGATATATAGGAAAGTGAAATGAAAATGACAAATTAGAAGAGATGCGGCTGTCGGCTGAGGGTAGTGTAAAGCGTTAGGGTTTGTGCAAAGTAGTAATATTTTATGGGCTTTGGGCCTTTAATGTTTAATGGGTCAAATATAAAATACATAGCAGTAAATTAATAATATATAGAGTATTATTCGAGTTCTTAGCGAGTTTTTAACGAATTGTTCACGAACATAAACGAGTCGACTATGACTGTGTTCATGTTCGACTCATTTATCAAAAGTACTCAGTATCTTTTTTTTAAAGTACTCAGTATCTAAGTTCATATGGCAGGTAAACTAAAATATTCAGCCCCATTACCACTATCATCAACCATATATGCAATATTATTAGTTTTCTGTCTAGCTAACACTCTTTGATGAAAATACTTAGTGTTATTATCAACCTCTGCTGGTCACATTATAAGAGAACGTACGTTGTTTCCCCAAAATTTCTTCACGTAAAAACTACTCATCTAACTAATCACAATAGACAGCTCTTGCACAAAATTCTAATCAGTTCTATTATACTTTCAAAACTTGTAAATCCGATTTGAGATCAGAAATCCTAACGTTCACATTTCCGAAATCAAATTTATTTCAAATGAACGATTTTTTGAAGTAAAATTAATTTATGTTGACAAGATTCATCACTATCAAGCAACCACCATTAAGGAACTAGTCGTTTAAAATTGTCTTTGCAAAGTCACATCAATGCAAAATAAAAATGAAGAGTTTTGACAAAATGCCCAATCTCAGTAATTAACAGTAATGATTTATGGTCCGATGTATGGATAGCAAGATGTCGTACCTGAGCTTACGAAAAAAAGATTCATCCATTTCTTATTTACTAAAGCCCTATCCAATCGAGCTTTATACTCTTCACCTTGTCTTCTTTTATTTGAAAATGTGAACTGTTGTCCTTTAAACTTTAAATCAGTAAGTCCACATTCAGAAATCACATCCTGAAGTCACTGCAATTGATTGTGTTTCATATATGCAAAATGTGACACCTCGTCGAATCACAACACTTCATTAAAATCACCTGCCATAATCCACAGAAGATTAGAAATTAACAAAAGCCTTTTCATCAACTTCCAACTTCGAAAATGCAGATGTGCATTAGGATGTCCGTATAAGAGAGTAAATCGGATATTTTGAACATCATGTATTACTTCGTCAATTTGTAATGAAGAGAAGTTCAAACCTAATACACTACGCCAGTCGCTTAAGAGATTTATGTTGATGAAGTCACATAAGCATTTGTCGCATAAGTTATCTTTCCTGACTGACATACATAGCCAGTCGCTTAAGGTATCTTATGTAACTGACGATATGCGACAAGCATAAGTGTGTCGCTTAAGAGATCTAACGCGACAAATATCTAAGTGACAGCCCCATAGTTTGTCGCTCAAGTCTATTTTCAAATTGCCACGTACCCAAACTTTCGAAACGCTGACGAAGTTATTACTTTTGTACGATCCGTTTTAGACACAATTAAATTGGTTCAACAACTTTTTGTCTTAAGCGACGGACATTGATATATGTAAGTCGCATAAGTTTAAGTTCATAATAACTATGCTATCTCAGAACCAATCTTCAATCGGAAGCTCTCCACCATATTTTCTAACTGTATTTGTTGCATCTTTATAGAGAGTAATAATGAATAAGAGTTGGATGTCATTGGGAAGATGGGAGATAAGTTATTTGGAGGAGATTAGAAGTTTTATAGAATACGTGAGAATCAACTCGAAGGAGGAAACTCATTTATGCCCTTGCAAGCATTGTCGTTTGGGCAATGCAAGAGTAACTTTGAATCAAATGTATGCGCATTTGAATGAATATGGTATGTTTGGGCAATGCAAGAGTAACTTTGAATCAAATGTTTGATATTAAGTCAAAAAGGTGTGGATCAATAAGTTGCATAATTAGTTTGTAAATGATTTTTGTTTGTATATTCCTATAGTCTTTATGATTTATATGTGTTTGGAAACTTATAAATTTGTACAAATTCGTTTATATGGTTTATAGTCTTTATGGTTATATATATAGGGGTTGTATCATGTGGAACCCTCCCCTTTTTATGGATCCATGGATCCCCCTTTGCATCCGTTGATTGCATTTCCTATTTGCATTTTGGACGCACCAGATTGTGCCACGTGTTTGCATTTTTGAAATGCACACGTGAGTTGCACATGACAAATGCAAACGTGAGTTGCACATGCTCTTTAATGTGCTGGCACAATCTGGTGCGTCCAAAATGCAAACAGAAAATGCAATCAACGGCTGCAAAGGGGGATCCATGGATCCATGAAAAGGGGAGGGTTCCACATGATACACTCTCTATATATATATATATATATGAGTAAGGATCAGGTGAAAAGTAATTTCTAGTTGTAAAATGCAAACAAATCTCGACCATTAAATTTGTAGATCTGATGGCTATGAATTTGAGGTTAATTTGTAAATATCAAAAGATTTCAAATATTGAATTTAATAATTATAATCAATTCAAGGGTAAATTAGTCATATAATTACACATTCAATTAGTTATAAGCTTCCTATTTAGGTTAGATTTGATTCCCTTTTTGGTGATGAACAAAATATCAGTCGAGCATTCCACAGGCGGGAAAGGTAAAGAGGCCAGTCAGCGGGATGCTCCCTCATGGTTCTGGGAAAGATGATGTGACAATGATGTATCTTGGAGTGAGGCATCAATTGGATGCATTGAGAGATGAAAACGGGATGTTAAGGAAGGCTGTAGAGGATCTGAGGTCGGATTTTTCTAACGAGAGAATGAATCCATTTGCTGGCCAAATGAAGCAAAGGGATGGAGCTGTTGGGAATAAGGCAATGGAGTGCCGAGATGAGACTAGATTGGTTAATCCTGCCGATGAAGAGGGGAAGAAGCATTGAACATGTATTTGGGCTGATATTTTAGTTTAATATGTTATGTTGATGTTCTGGGTATTTGTAATGTAAGCAACATGTATTCAAAACATATATTTTTGGTTCACAATTCACATACATATGATCCACGATTTGCATACATATGATTCATAATTTAAGTCATATGATTCATGAATCATGTACTACCAAAACGTGAATCTTGAATCACATAAATGATCTCTTGCGACAAACGTTTGTGATTTCATAATGTTAAACGATCCCGGATACTAACATATTTGAAGTCACATAATCCATCTTATGCGACAAATCTTATGTGTGTCACTAAAAGTTAAGCGTAATGTGACAAGAACCTTATGTGACAACACTAGGTTATGTCGCAAAATGTGTTTACCTTAAGGGACTAACATATTATAAGTTAATCGCTTAAGTGGCTTGCGACACGCCTTATGCAACTTACCTTATGCGACACTAATTGCGTCGCATAAGAATTAATGCGACTAACTTAGGTCTTATGCGACTATTTTTTATGTGTCACTTAAATTTATTTCTGGCGTAGCGATAGTTGCAATCCTTCTTTTCACAAAATAGCTGATCTACCATATTTGCCAACATTGACGACTGAAAGACAGTTTAAAAACTAAATTGTTGAAAATTATTTGAATTTCATGTGTGAAGAAAATGAGATTTGTCTCATTTTCAAGAGCCAATTTCAGTGTCTTGTGCAAATCAAATCGAATAGTTCAAGTCTTGATAAAATTTCTTGCAAGGTTTACATTAAGACCGAATATTCAAACTCCAATTTTGATCGAGTATCGAGTGAGATATCGATGCGCTAAGTTGCATAGATAACGTGTCGAAAGTGAGTCCATTGGGAATGGATGTCAAGACTTGTTATTTTTTAACCCACATAGGTGGGTATGGGTAAATTGGTTAACTATATAGAGAATGCATCATGTGGATCCTCTCAATTTGGTGGACTCGTGGATCCCTTCTTGCATCCGTCGATTGCATTTTTTGGACACACCAGATTGTGTCAGCGCATTAATGAAGCATGTGACTTGCACGTGTGCATTTGAGAATCCACGAGTCCACCAAATTGGATGGATCCACAGGATACAACCTCTAACTATATATACCCACACTTTAACTATGTATAAGTTGTTATGAAAATCCTTGGGACGGTTTGAGCTCGGAGCGTCGAAATTTGTATGCTCCCGCATCATGCGGATACGAATGGACCACGCCGGGGTGAAGAGTAACTAACTTTGTTTTACAATTTTTTCTAAGTCACTATGTGCATGTGAGATATATAATTACCTTATGTTATGCAACTAACCTAAGTATCAAAATTGCGTAGTTTGGCACTTGAAGAGATAACAAACTTGGACGTACTCTTGCTTATTTCTTTGGCGGTTTAGCAATAGCCTGGTCTTCAGTCTCCCTATCTCTTTGAAAAGTTAGACAATCGTGGTAACAACTTCGGAGAGTGGGGGAGTCTTTTTCTCTGATGCGGTTGGCTTTGAATAGTATAAAAGGAAGGTCGCTCCCCCTTTGTAAGTTTGTATTCCATCAGATATACAACAATCGATCATCCTCTTGTGAGTCAGTTAGCTATAACAACTAGTTTTTGGTGATAGTTGAGGCATTGTTCAGTTCGCTTCAATTTCTTTTACTGTTCAATATTTTTTATTCAGTACTTTACTCAATATTCATATGGTTATTTATATTGTTTCTATTAATTTTCATGTCATGATTTCATGAGTTTGGTTAGAGCCATCGGAAAAAAGTGCCACAAAGCCACCAAACAGGGGCGGAACTATAGTATGATTATAGGGGTCAGATGACCCTATTAATCATGTTTAATGAAAATATTATAGCTAATTAAATATGCTATGACACTGATAAATTCAAAAGTTTGAATCCAGTATAAACCATTATATTATTAGTAGATATATAAATACGGTTAACTGAAGAAAACTATTATTTTAATACCTAATTATGAAATGCCTCTATTATAGTACCTTCGTTATCATCAAAAACCTACCATTCTCATTGTTCCGTAAAACTTTCGTGAAGTGCGTGTACTTGTGACAATAATTTCTAATGGAGTTGTGACAGACGTTATTATAATAGACTAATTTCGTAATTAATTGTTAAAGTGATGGTTTTTCTGCAAAATATAGCATTACAATAATGAATTTCTTAAATTCCCCATATAAAATATAGTAATTATTATTAATAGGATATTTTCGGAATTTAAAAGTAGCTTCGGAAAAACCATCAATAGGAATATTTACACTTTATAAATAAAATAGATTACTACACATTATTACACATATTTCTTGACCCTATTTAAAATAATTTTTGATTCCACCATTGCCACCAACCCCTATTAATTCTGATAAGATTCCGTTACTTCTGTAGAATTTATTCTCCAAAATGTTTGGAAGAAATTAAATTCTCACCTGAATCATATCACTCTAAACGCAACAATTACAGCGCGTGTCAGCCCGACAGAATAATCTCTGTACAAAAAAGTGTCTTACCAAAAACGACAGCGTAAGTAAACTGGAGGAAACAGCATCGTGCAGTGCAGCGATTTTTTCTTGTTCAACCAAATCCATCCGCCAGCGGTATCTGACTCAACCCTTCACCAATTTCTTCCCCAATCTAACTGCCATCCTTTTCAGGTCATTGATTGTGTGAACCACTGTTCCAAATTTATAGGGTTTCAACCCTCAGCTTCCCAACTGCGAGCTGCATCAGTTCAGTTTCATTCAGAACTTCAGTATCCCTGTAACGTTTGCTTGCAAGTTTGATTCGGTAAAGCAGCATCAAGATTTGATTTATATATTTAGTTTCCACCTTTACGAAGATTCTACAAACTGGGTCTTAAGCAGATCATTTAGACTATATCATATCAGTTGAGGATTTGATGATATTGGTAGATGAAAGTTCTGCTTATTCTAATCTTTGTTGAAGTATAGCATAAGAACATATGTTAATAGGTTGTGCTGGTTGCAGGTGATTTTTAAGTGTATTGAATGCCTGCTTGTCTTTGTGTGCTGGTATACGAAGTGGATTGCTTTGAAATCATCAAAAGATGGCCTGCACCGAGATAAGGACATGGACATTCAGTAAGCTAATTGGGGCATTTCTGGATCTTTCTATAGCTTATGTGTTGCTATGTGGATCAACGGTTGCATACTTTGTGTCAAAGTTTTTGGGACTTTTTGGATTGAATTTGCCTTGTCCTTGTAATGGACTATTTGGGAACCCAAATGAGGCATATTGTGTTCAAAGGTTTCCTGTTGAGTATCCTGTTGGTCAAATTTCATCCGTTCAGTCATCTGTTAGGAGCAAGTTCCCTTATGATTTGATTTATGGGATGGAGCAGAATTGTCAGGCGAAGATGACCAAATGCATTGCTTTTGATGATAGGCCTTTGGAGTTGGAAGGTGTGGCTTCCTGTAGTTCAGTTACGGAGGGAAGGAAGCTGTGTGATTCGACTGGATGGGAGCTGGTTCCTAAAGATGCAGCATCAGCTAGAGTGGCGATGTCTGATTTGAAAAGAAAGGGAATTGCATATCAAAGGCCTAAATCAGGCCTCAGACGAAGAAGACGTAAGGTTGCTAGCGATTATGGCACCATCTCATCTGCTCCCTCTTATGACCCTTGCAGATATGATCTTCTTGAAACTCCTGAGTCCTCTTTTAACTTTCACCAGCAGATACACGAGGAAAGTGAGGCGCTTGTTGACGTTACTATTACAAAAAAACATATTGAAGGTAAGTATAGTACCAGTTAGTTACTTCCTATATCATTCTCGATTGTCTTTAGTTTCGGTTTTTCATTGACCATCAAATATTGCCATTTTGACTAAGTAAAAAACACATTTGTTTTTTCAACACACACCCCGACAAAGTAGTGGTGTCAGTGTCAACACAAGCCTCCAACGAGCATACTAATTGAGTTGTGTCGATCTTAGCTAGTTCTTTTATTGACTTTCCAACATTGATTGAATTGTAGGCATTGATAAAAATGTAGCTGAAAATGTTTGGCATGATGAAGTTCCACAAACCAATATTTTGGATATCTCTGTGAGCAGATGCAGGATTGATAATGAGGATGGATATGTTCTTGAAGAGATTGGCGGTAGTGATAAAGAAGAAAGGAAGTTTATTGTTGATAAGGAAAATGATGTAGATGTGTTGGAGCAAGCTCTAAAAGAAGAGAAGGCTGCTCGTGCGGCTTTATATATAGAGCTTGAGGAAGAGAGAAATGCTGCAGCTACAGCAGCGGATGAGGCCATGGGGATGATTTTGCGGTTACAAGAGGAGAAGTCGTCGATTGAAATGCAAGCTCGACAATATCAGAGAATGATCGAGGAAAAATCTGCATATGACTCTGAGGAAATGAACCTTCTTAAAGAAATATTGTTAAGGAGAGAACGAGAAACTTATGTTTTGGAGAAGGAAGTCGAAAATTATAAGCGAATCATTCTTGGAGGTGAGCAGTTGGGAAAAGGCATGCTCGAAATGTAAGAAGAAAATAGACTAAAGGAGAGTTTGGCATTGATAGTGAAGAGGATTCTTTGGTAATGTTGAGTGAAATATTGGAATCAATTAGGAAAAAGGAAAATGATGAAAGAGCTAGCAAGATATCAAACTCTGACGTTGTTATACCATGGACTTCAATAATGATATATCCAGCAATGTCCACCATAGTGATCAGCACAACAAGCAACACGTTGAAAAACAAGAGAGCAGTGAAGATGAAAAAATACAGGAAGAGGCAGATAGCTCGGAAACGACAAGGACGCTCATGTTGTTGATGTTCATGTGGTCGGTAATGACTCAAGTTCTGTCAAACTGGTATCGGACAACTCTAGCTTAGATACATTTGGCCAAACTAAATTTTCCAAAGGAGAGTTAGTTGTCCCGAGCGAATTAGATGGCAATTTGAAATAACGAGGAGTTTGGATTTTTGGTCTAGCTCACCACCCATGGTGTCTAAAGTTAACTTTTTGCATAAGGAAGAGCGAAGTTATTTGTCAGAAATTGATTTTGAAAGGTTAAAAATTGAAAATGAAGTTGAGCTGCTGAGAGAGAAGCTAAAGACCGTACAAGAATGAAGAGGGAAACTGAGAGCATAATGAAGGGGTGAAGGTCCAGTACTTTTGGACGATATAGCAAACCAGCTCAAAGAAATGCAGCTAATAAGAGCTCCTGAAAGATCTTTGCGACAAGGTGTCACACTATTAAATTCTTCGAAGGTACACCCTAGCAACTATTTTCACAATGACCAGCATTTTTGAGATTCTAATTTGGCTCAATTCCACTGGTAAAATATTCAGCTAAACTAGACATTTTTTCAACGCAAATTGAACTCCTTTTTAACAATATTGCTCTCAGACACTCCGCATTTGTCAACTATTGACAAAAACTCTAAGGTTTGCACTCTGGCACTGCAATGCAGTATTCTTTTGTGAAGCGACGTTAATCTGTGGCGTGTTTATAAGGATGTAAACTTGTTACGTAATTTCCTTTTTACTCTGTGGCGATACTTATTCAGATTCGTTTTCTCACTCAGATTGACGCAAGGAAAAGAAGATGTAAAAGTTTATCTTCAGGCCTTAACAATAGCTCGTAAAAAACAAGGAATTGCATTTAGCAATGGAGCTCAGACGGCAGTAAATGGCTCAAGTTTTGTGCGTCAATCTAAGCAGCTTTTTTTATCACATTCCTTGACTCTATGAAAATCAAGTTTCCTCAAGAAAGCTTCACCAAAAAGATCCAATGGCTTGCCACGTGATGGGTACTTTGTTAATTATTACATAGTTTGAAAATGGTATATATCCGTGTTTGTGAAGCCCTTCTTGTCAACTATGGTGCGGTAGATTCTTCAGTCTAAGACAGGACATGGAATTTTGGTCGGCTCAGGATGTAATTTGTAGCAGTGTATAGAACAAAACCCATGTAATGTAAATACCGTCCAAGATATTAGTGTCTAAGGACTTGCGGTTATAATTTGTGAGCCTTTGAGGCAATGGCTGGTAACTTAGTTTTCCTAGGGTCGAGCTACTTGTTTTTTGAAGTATGGCTGAGATTGAGCCTGTGGTCTTATGTGGAATGAGCCACTGGTGAGACAGGAAAAACGAGCTTCTTGAGGATACTGACACCATGTTCTTGTTTTCAAGCAAGTTAGTTTCGATTGGAACAAAATATTCGATCCATCTGTCAATGTTTGTCTACTTTGATTATTTATTATCTCATAAATATTAAAAAAATAGACAATTTTTATGGGAAGGAGGGAGTATAAAGAAATCTAAAACCTTCTATTAAAAGTTCGAACGTGGGTGATCATTGCAGGGGAAAATGACTTACTTAGCTCAGTTGACTAGTTTGACCAATTTGATTTAAGCTATAGAAGAGGTCACTCATATTTAATCAAACTTATAATTCATTATCTTGTAACGATAATTAAATATTATTGATAATACGTATAATTTAGTTAGGTCAACAGATTGACAAATTGAGGTTTAAATGCTCAAATATATAAGAGAATGGATCAAATGAAACGTGGTAATTTAGTTATAAAATGCAAACAAATCTAGACCATCTATTAAATTACATCTAACGGTTCTAATAAAATCATATTAATTAATATATTAAATGACAAAAGGGCAATAATGGTAATACACTTTATAATTATTTATAAATATATTAATTAAATTCAATCCCTTATTTTAAGGGATAGAGGTAACCGACATTCAATTTTTTCTCACCTGATCTTTACATCTTTATAATATATTTACAAATAGACTAATTAAATTCAATCCCTTATTTTAAGGGATAGAGGTAACCGACAATTTTTTTTCTTTCAATCTTTCAAACTCGTTTCTTCACCGTACTCCTAAACAATGAGTTCTCAATTCGACAGTAACTCTATCATCTTCCAATTAGGAGATTCTGATGATCCTGCTTTGTCGAATTCTAAATCCATACATTGTATACATTTGATTCATGAATCATATTATAACAAATCATGAATCATAGATGTCTTATAACTGGAAAGTTTAGTTCTTTATCTGTTTTTGTTTACATTGATGCTCTGATAAATTTATTTCATGTTTTTGTATTCACAAGGGTCTGTTTTCCTATTAATATCATATTTGTTCGTATGATTCATACATTGTACATATTTGATTCGTGAATCATAACATAACAAATAATGAATCATGGCTCCATATTATAGGTAACTATATTTATAACATCTGATGAATCATATAACAACAAATGATGAATCATAGACACTTATAATTCATTATTTCATTAAAATATATATATATTCTTATATCTCTAATAAGTGATATTGGAACGATGGCCAACTCGTTTTTCAATAACCGTTTGTCTCTCCCTTCTACTCTTGCTCGTACGTTCTGATGCAACACATATAAAACAATCAGTAACAATATTTATTCGCAAAATATTTGTGTAACAGAATCTGAAACACGCATGATTCATGATTTGCTATGATATGATTCACGAATCATATGGGGTCAAAAATTGAATCATGCATAAACGAGTGTTAATACACTGAAACAGTAAGCGACTTATCATATTTCTACTCAAATTTTCTTGGAATCATTCTCGCGGCGGTGTCGCGACCTACAAACATAGAAGACTTCGTAAATCTACGTGACATGTAGCTAATCGATATACGAATCCAACGTTACCGACTTGAGGTTTCCAAAAGCAGCGTAGGATTTCAAAATTGCCGATCGAGGTGAGCTGATGATGGTTTGGGGTGGTCAATTCATGCATCGTCTCAAAGCTGAATTTTTGATCGCCAATTTGTAAAATCAATGCTCAAATCGAATCTGAATTGAAATTTACCTAAAACCATGATTTTAGGAATATCAAAACAGATTAAATTTTGGCAATTTCGTGACTAATTTACCCCTTTATGGATTGTAAACATTAATTTTATTATTTAAATCTTTCAATAGTTACAAATTAATCCCAAATTTAATAGCCGCAGATCTACAAAATTTAATGGTCGAGATTTGTTTATATTTTATAACTAAAAGTTACTTTTCACCTGATCTTTACTCAATATATAATTGTTATTTTTTATTCAATTAAGTAATGATGATCATTGAGCACTAATCTAGAGGTCAACTATCAGAACTTATTCTTAAATTGATAGTTCTTTTTAATTTGAAAATCAATTTAAATTTTTATTTTGAATAGCTAGATCTAGGGGTGTCCAAATGGTCCGCCGGTCCGAAAACCCGGTAAAATCCCGGTGGCCCGGCCCGGTAGAAGCCCGGCCCGGCCCGCTAACCGGCCCGATGGTGGCCCGAGCCCAATGACTTAGGGCTGGGCCCGGGCTTGTCCTTTCAAGCCCGCTCGGCCCGAAAGCCCGGCCCGAACAAAAGCCCGAAAAAAACGTGCATAAAATTATACGATTTATAAATATTAGTGTGGGAATTCATATAATTTGAAATATATATTGTTTGATTTTGAGTACAACAACATACAATAATATATGTACATTAAATAATCAAGTCTAGTTTTAACTTAAATGAAAAATATGACTATAATAAAAATTAAGCTTGAAATATTAATTCTAATACATGCCAATTTTTTTTATTTTTCAAAATAATAAAAAATGAAGTAATATGTTTAATGTATAATTAAATATAAATATCAGATATGTGTAAATAATATTTTAGGTGTGTCAATTATGGCTTTAAAATAACTTTCGACTCAAAATCTTGTTTTTGAAAAATTATGCGGTATATTGAATTATTAAAAATATTTTAAAATGATATAAATATTAAAATTGTATTTATTTATATTTGAAAAACCCGTAAAAAGCCTAGTCCGGCCCGGTCAAGCCCTAAGTCAACGGGCTTTTCAAAGCCCGTGGGCTTTCAAATTTTCGGGAAGCCCGGCCCGGCCCGAATTTTTCAAAAAGCCCGAAAATTTTCCGATTTTAGGGTCCGGACTTGACATTTTAGGGTGAGACCCGGCCCGATGGACACCCCTAGCTAGATCTCTATCTTTACTATATATAAAACCAAAGGCTTTAATTGACGGTTACTTTTTGTAACCACATTTCACTTTCCAATATTACCTCTGTTATTACTACCAGTTTGTTAGTGCACATTTGTGCACATAGACGTATTTAATTTTTGTTAAACCGTATAATAACTAAATGAAATAAAGAAAAAATTTAAGTAATAATTAATAATTTGAGGGGTATATTGGGGAGATGAATTGTGGCTTAAAAAATAACCGACAATTTACCCCTTTGTGTTTTAAATATAGGATAGATTAATTACTTTATTTCATAAATATATTGTTTATAACTTTAATTAAAATATATGCACCTGATTTTATTTTTAAATAATGTATTTTATATGTTGTTCTAATGGCAAAGGTACTATGCAAAAATTACTAGTTATATCTAAATCGTAAGGGGTGAAATTCACAGTTTCTTTTGAAGTCATGATTCACATCTCAATCTACCCTTATTTAATTTGATAATTATAAATAATACCCTTACATAATTATTATATGCATTTATACCCTATGATATTCAAATTTATACACAAATTTTATGCACATTATATTGTGCACCTAATTGCTAGTATACATAATATCCAAGTTTATTCTATTTCTATTTGGTTTGACTTTGTGCCACCAGACTACTGCAATTTTTGACCAATTTTAATAATCTAAACTAAATATCTAAGCTTAAATATTACAACATCAAAATATAGTATTAAAATCTTTGAATTTAGAATAGATTAATGAACTATTTTCAAGTTGATGGACAAAGATGTCCTAACATTTCTCATGACTTTGGTCATGTTGTGAACTAACTATTAATCAATTTAATTTTATAATATTATCATTCAATTGTGTCTAAATACGTATATATTCAATGTATAATACTATAAGGGATATTAAAGTTTTGTTAGACATGAAGAAATCATCTCAACAGTGGATACAGACGATTGAGAATGACAGTTATGAATATCAACGGTAAATAAATATAAATCAACGATTTGTTACAAAAACTTTTTTTTACTTCTAGAACTTAATCCATGAGATATCATTCGCACTTTAAAAAGTTGAATACATTCCCCATCACCCTGATCGCAGACAACAAGTCACTTTGTTTAATCTAAGTTTATGTCATTATGTGGCTCCCACGGCGGCTCTAATCATGTGATTAAACACATACATACTCTGACTAAATCTAATCCAATTAGATTAACTAAGATTAGGCGTGCATTGTATCCTTCCAACTCTTTCAAAGAGCACATCATTGTTGAAAGACTCAAGTTGTGACTTTTTTTGTTTGGAAGTACTTTTCGTGTCTAAATCAAGTTGCAATGTAAACATTTGGTCTTATCAATAGTCATTTGTTTGTAGCATCTACATGTTCAAATGTCTTTCTGACCGATTCATATTGTTAATATTTTATTTGCAAGGGTTGCGTTGGTTTTCTTCGATACCATTTGACTGTGATCTTGTTTTCTTTCACTGGTTTGTCTGCTTTTATCACATGGGTAATTATTGTGGTTTTGTTTTGCTAAAATTATATTCAAAGCATGTGGATTACTATGTTATTTTGGGAAAGAACTCAGAAAAAAAACTACGTTATAAAATAAATAAATTGTTGAATGAACAGTCTCCATTCTCAAATTAATTATATTATTCATCTTTATTCTATCCCGCAGAACCTTTATCCTGCACCCATCAAAAATTGAATCGAACTGAATTAACTCAGTAATGATAATTTTGACTCCGAATCTTAACAATTAAACTAACCCCTAATGGGTACACATTTGTAAGTTACTAATCCCTCCGTCCCATTTTGAGTGTCCCATTTGAGAACTTTCACGATTTTTAAGAAAATTGAAAAATATGAGATAAAAAGTAAGAAAGAGAATGAGTGGGATAAAAAGTATGAAAGAGGGTGTAAATATAAAGGTAAAAAAGTTTCCATTTTAAAAAATGAGAAGATCATTTTGGGACATCCAAAAAGGAAATGAGACGCTCATAATGAGACGGAGGGAGTATATATTAACCTCAACTCAATACAGGTAAAAAAAAATCAAACTTTTAAAAAATAAATAAATAAATAAATAGAGCTTCGTGAGCCTCTTATAAAAGCTAAACCTCTCTACAACTCTCTCCTTCCTGAATCCGAAACCTTTCACGCATTCCAACACAACGATGCACGCATCTCAACCCGCCTTCACCGACTCCCAATCCATCCTCCGCCGCAGCTCCCTCCCATCCCCACCCCTCTCCACCGCTCCATCAACACTCTCCTTCCGCTCTAATCTCCATCCCCGCCGCCTCATCTCCATCAAAGCCTCAGCCACCGCCGGACCATCATCATCATCCACCGCCGTCGCCGCCGATTCAAAATTCGATCTCAGCTTCTACGAATTGCTCGGAATCTCCGAGTCCGGATCGGTACACGAAATTAAACAAGCTTATAAACAACTAGCGAGGAAGTATCATCCGGACGTATCGCCGCCTGATCAAGTTAAGGAGTATACGCAACGGTTTATTAGGGTTCAAGAAGCCTACGAGACGCTGTCTGATCCTCGAAGACGAGCAATGTATGATCGAGATTTGGTTAGAGGCATTCATTTCGCCTTCTCTGCTCGGAGACGCTACAACCCCAATGAGGTGATTACTTTATCAATTATTCATTTCGTCAGATTTTTAAAATTCTAATTAGCAAAATTTGTGAATGATTAATTGATTATGAGATGCCGCATCCAGAAATGTGAATGATTTTTGCGCAAATTGTTAGGAGAAAATTGGTTTTACTCGGCATTGGCTCGCTTTTAATTTTGTGGAGCCTGGTCTAGAATACACAGATAGTTATGTAGTTAGTTTATTGACTTTTTGGTCCAAGAATATCCTTTAGATGCTTATTCAATGCATACTTTTTGAATTTGAGAGATTTGTCGGATTTTGCATCTTTTGATAAGTTTATATTCTGAAATTTAGGATTTTGGGGGGCAGAGTGAGTGGAAAGACCAGTGGCAGTCGCAACTTTCTGAGCTTAAGAGAAGAAATAGTGGAAATGAAGCTAGTGGGGATCTGTCATGGGGAGCCAGGATGAGGCGACAAAGAAAGTGAAACAAATCATCAATTTATTGTTGATGGTCATGTTGCTCTTGCATTTGTAAATATTTTCACTAGGTATAGTTTTGGCTAGTATTTGACCTTTTTAGACAAGGCATAAGCGTCTTTTGTTGAATATGTATAGATGGCGGCACAGTCTTGCTTGGGAACAACTTTGGATTAATAACTCTTCATACACATAAGTCAAATAACTCTTTCTCACTGCAGTTTTTGCACATTAAAGTTGTGTATGAATGGTATGCGGAGGATTTTCATAAGTTACTTTCTCTGTCATCCAGAAAACATTTGATCTTCATCCTACTGACATAGTTTTCTGTTTAAGACAGTCTGCTATGCTTTAAGGTTCTGGATATCCTTCTAATTGTGCCTCCTGTTGCGTAACATATGGGGAGGATGTTTTTTCTGTTGCATAACATATCATCGTAACATATCATCTTGAAGTTTATCAAGCGTTATGGAGGACTTATACCTGCAAAAACGAAGCAGAGTTTTGTTTCCAATGCTTAACAGTTATCCAAGGCCAAGCATTGCTTGGTGAATTTAATTAACAGTTGGAATAAATAATCATGCTGTGGTGTAAATAAAAGCAAGTACCACAGAACTACAGCTTGATGCCTTGATCAGTCTCAGGAAATCTATTTCTCCATGGTATACTTCTAGTAAAGGTCCTGTCTGCATAGATGATGGTAAAGTAGCAGTACCATAAGTAACATGGCTTTCCAACAAATACCCTTTTATCCACATCCATCTCAGTATAGAAATGTAGCATTATCCTTCATTCAGATTTTGAGCCACCTGCCAAATTCTGATCATTAGAAAGAGATTTACTAACAAGTCACGAAAGCCACTTTGAAATGCCCTCTCAAAACTGATGTGCCCAAATAAACAGCACAGCCCCACTGCATACTACAGACTTGAGAAACCTTTTGTTAGATTGGCTGAGCATTGGGATGGTCGTTACGATCAGACATTCAGTCATCGTGCATTGTGTAATCTGGAGAATCAGGTAAGCTGTCTAGAACCTGAAACATACCAATATAAGTAAACATGAAGGTAAAGGTACTTTTTTATGATGGAGAGATGTAAATGTTTGCAAACCTGGTGGATAGACCAAGATGCAAAAGCGTCTAGTGCAGCATATTGTAGTTGTGGTTTTGACAAAAATCTTGCTTCCCAATTTCCAAGCTGAACTTCACTAGGCTTCTCAAGCTGCATTTCAGTGTCGGGTTAGGCATCATTTCAGAAATTAAACACGTCTAACCGGTAACAATTTCATGGAAAGAGTCCTGAATGTAACCTGTTTTTGCAGCAGCTCTTCGATTAAAGATCTGAGACTCCACATTTTTAGCTCGCCACCTAACTTCTTATTAGCTAGATGTGAAAGATCTAGTACATCTTTTGTCGATACATTGTAATCTTTAAATAGCTTGACAGAGTCATTGCCTATGCCAACACCAACCTGAGCGCACGGCGCAACACAACGCCTATCAGATGGAATTAAATGCAAACAGCGATCAGACTCCAAGTCTATTTATATCTAACCACTACCTAGTACTTACCTTAATAGATGATGTATCTTCAAGAAGATTATGGAGATTTCGAGGGACTCCAGATTGAAATATATGCATTACATAACAGTGATTGTTGTCGCCGTATATCTGCATCACAGCTACCTTCCCAGGTGGGATCCCTGCACAAGTCAAACCTTTTACAGTTAAATCTAATTGTATCGTTCAATGCAAAACAGCAGACTCTCCATCAATCCCACGCTCAGTGACATGATTTATTTTTTTCCACAAACAGACTATGGATGTTGGAAACCAATATAACACTTAGAAATCGAAACCACAAAATTAACATAGAAAAAAATGAAAGTGATAATATGAAGCTGACCTCGTCTGAACGAGGGTCTCCACTCAATATCGAATCCTAGAACAACTTGACCAACCTCTCTTCTCTTTCTTTCCACAAACTTGAAGAGCTCCAAAGTAGCTCTATCCACCTCCTCTGGCGTGCGGCAGTACACAATTCTTCCCTCAAATTTGAGAAATGGGTATCTCAATTTCATTTCTTCAGCTGAACAAACAAATGTCACAACTGACACCAATTTAATTCAAAAATTAAATAAAAAGGAAAAGAAGAAAAGGTGTGAACTTTTTACCAGGAGATTTGTAATTAGGGGAAATGAGTGATGGGGGCAATCGCCGTCGAGCCACTGGAGACTCCTCGCAATCAGAATCAGCGGTAAGGCGCTTGTTTGATTTTGAGGAATTAGAGGTTGCGGAGGTGACTAGTGCGTCTATGAGTTGAAGATCTTCGTCTGTGAAGGGCTCGTCCCACTCCGGAATACAACACGACATTTTGGGTGATGAGCGATTCAGTGGAGAAATCTAATTCTGGGCAATTGGAGGGACGACAGCTGCGAGTTCAAATCGAAGGGCAGTTCCGATCTGACGATATGGAGTTGAAAATGAGTTATTTGGATTTCTTGTATTGAATTGTAAAGATCATTTCTTTGAGGACTAATTTTTAATTAATAAATAATTTTTGCACGACATGTCATTTTTGAATGTTTTGATTATTATTTGACTGAGGATGAATTTGAAGAACAAACAAAACACACTGGAAATGGTTCCTTATTTGTTTCTTAAAAGTATGGTTTAAATGACATATCAAGGCTGGTTTGCTTGCTTGTCCTCGGCGAGGCTGAGATTCTTCATCATTAATTCAGCTTCGGGCGCAGTGGGTGTCACCGGAGCAGCAGCAGCAGCTTCTGTGCCCTCTTGGTGATGTGGGTACTGGAAATCCAATCCCAATCCACGGCAATATTGGTGATAAAGATGTTGATGATGCTTTTTTGCATGATGCTTCAGACCACGAAGACCCTCGATTACCCGGTGGCCGACACGTCCGTGTCGTCCTCTACGATGATGATGATGTTTGGGAATGACATTGAACTTCCTCCTCTCCTTCATGGAATTTAGCTTCTACAGCTGATGGATCAACGTGATAGTGATAATAATGGTGATGGTGATGATGATGCTTTCCGCGCAAGACTACCACAACTTCATTTCCAGCAGGAGCCAATTCTCCGCAAAGTTTAACATCTCCATTATTATACTGCTGTTCCGGATCATGACCGTGACGGTGTCCGTGATGATGCCTCTTGAGCTTCTTTAGCATCTTCTTGTTCATGACTCGGGGTTCGCCTATCTCAACCATTTTTTGTAGTAGTAGTAGTAGTAACTTTGCTGGAGACTTGGATATAATGAAAGATGTTTGAGTGTTTGATGTTCAATGTCATGAACCTCAGTCCATGTTTATAGATTTCTCATTTTGAAGCATATTGCATGAAATGGGAGTGATTTTGAGTTCACACAAGCTGTTACTCTCAACATCAACTTACAGGCTAAGTTTCAGTTTTTGTTTCATTTAATATGGTATAAACTTGGTAAGCAAGTATATGCATCTTTCATTTAATTATTCAATCAAATCCAACCACTAACCAGCTACATCTGTATGGTTGGATATTAATCTCTAAAAAAATAGCAATTATAAACAACTATGTCACATACAAGATAAAATGTCATTAACTTCATATATGTGCTTGATTGAAGGTTAGATAAATATTTGTTCATACATTGGTGAAGATAGACTTGAATGGAAGATGATAATGGGTTTATTTAGCAATAACCGATCGCATCAAAGATGCCACTGGTTGTAATGAAAGAGTTGTCTTTCGGTGCATGCACTTGGCGCAGCCTGGAAAGAACTGTCAATTGCCAAGCACCATCCAAACTGGTGGTATTTGCTTTTTTCATGAATTTTAATGTGTCCACAATGCCTGAAGATGTAGGATACTCATTCATAGTTGAGATGCCTTCATCAGCCTGCCATATTTGCAGCACTAGTGGTAGCCTCGTGTGACTATCAATGGCCTAGTATTCTCTTCTTCCAATGAAGAAAGTTTCCATTGCTCGACAAGGGGATCCAATACGTAGCAGAGTCTGCGTGCCCCCATGTCTTTGAAATGGATTGCGGGGTGTACAATGTCCTGCCAATTCAGTGACCTTACAAATGCTAGCATAGGTTTCGTCAAACTGTAGCGATTGATTAATGACTTTTGATAGGTCATCCTCATCTTGTTTAGCACTACATTTCATATGACTCCTTGTAATTCAATGCCTTTCTGTTAGTTAACATTTCCATCAGCACCACACCAACATCGACTTTGGTGGCCACTCTCCGTGTAGCTGTTTCATACCGAGAGGCGAGAAACAAATCATTGAGTCAAACCAGCATAATATTGTGTCAATAAGCATACAGTGACCCAAATTAATCTGATTGGAAATTCCAAGTTTTCGTGTTTGTTGGTTAACAAAAGAAGATCAAAACTAAGCATTAATATCTCAAAACTGAGACTTAGGTATATTAAAGTTTCAGAAATTTAATTAAGAATATCTAACATCAGTGCACATAACCAGGAAAGCTCTTTGCTTTACGCAGTGTGCAGGTTTCTTTTAAATCTTACCAAAAGTAAACACATATTTTCATCAAATAGTTGTAGGACAAAAAATGTCAGGCAAAGTACACCATTGATAGCTGAAATCTTAAACAATCTAATGGTATTTGGAGCATCTGATACGCTACTATACCAAAAAGAATAACAAAACATCATAGAATAAGGAAATGGAAGGACCAATATTAACTTACCAGCATACTCAGGCGGGTACCCAAAAGATATGGATTCGAACAGATGCTGCCCCAAAGTCCCTTGCTGCTTATAAGCCAAAAGTCTTTCTTTATCATCGATGCATTACCCAAAATGGGAACCAAATAAAGAGATATAGTCCCAGTAAAATATGGTCCCCAAATCGACTCTCGTCACATTCTTTACTAACCAGTGAGATAAGAGTAGGATGAGCAAACAAGGAAATGGGGCCATGTTATTCCAATGAGTCAAGTATAACAACAATGAATGCCGAGGTTAAGATAAAACACATACATCAAGATATCAAGTGACCTTCTGTACCGCTAATCCTAATCGATATGGCCTACCCAAACACAAAAAACACAACACTTAAAGTCAGGCCAGATAACAATAGATAAAGGAATCTAGCAGATCCTCTTACTTCCCCTTTCTTTTTTCAGTAATAAGCTGCTGAATGCTGATGATGTGGAGTTACGATTAGTCTACACAATCTCTGACTGACCTATTCCTATCTTTACAGTAAAAAAGTTACCATCAACAAGGTTAAGCCCATTCATTCACAACTAAACCCAAACCTGAAATCCCCAACATAACTCAGTTTTTGAATAAGAATAGCGGCACTGGGGCTTCTTGTGGCGACTCAATTTTCTCCCAGTCATATCGACCAGGGAGAGGCTTTTCGTTTATGGGATCAAAGTTGTATCTGCAAGATAGAGATTATACCATCAAACTTACATTACATCCTTAGTATCCACAGCAGAGCAAACAAATTGAAAGAATAAAGTTACTATGTAACGCTTACTTCTCAACAAATTTCTTATGTTGTTCCTGCTCAGCTCTCGCAAAGAATTCCTCCATTTCCTTGGTTGTGGGCATTAGTCTGTTGTCTGATAAGTTCCGCATCCTGATACCAATTTCACGTGAGCTTGAAGGCTTGGTGGATGAACAGGGAGTTCCCGCATGATCTGGATCTCTTATAAAGCTACAAGGTGTGGATTCCCTGGTGCTCCTGCTCATCACAATGCAAATACCAAATTTAACATCACCAAAACACAATTCCATATGCATTTCATACTACGGAAGTTTTAGAGAAAAGGAGTGCACTGCATGCATGTGAGGCTCAAAACTAAAATCCAGCCATACCATAAACACAGTTTATTTCTTTTTTTAAAAACAGATAACATGTAAGCAATGTGAGTTAAGCCAGCTGTGTCATCTAGAAAATATCTATGAACCTGGTCATAACTTAAAAGTATAAATAATCACTTGCCCAGTTGGTCTAATAATTGTAACTTTTCCAGTTTTCTCTCAGAATTATAATAGCCACTGACTGAGGAAACATAAATGGACCCCTCATTCTGCATTTACTTATTTACCTAACTTCTAGAAAAGAAATTCCAACTTATTCACAGGACTACAAAATGAGAAAAACCTTTAATTAGGAATCCACTCTACATAACAAAATCTAGACTAGCATAACAGAAACAGTTCACTTCTAGTTGACAACCATATGACAATTCATGTTTGATAAATAAAATTGATTTTTGCAATGTTCTTTGCAGAATGGAGAAAGGACTATTATTGTCAAAATTGCGACATCTACAGAACAACATTTATTACAGATATAGGTATCCAAATATCAACATACATTAGCCAACAAACCGTTGACACCACACGAGATCAACGACCCTTACATTAAAATGGTGGTTTCGCCTAGTTCCTCACAAAACGAGAACACCTCTACTAAAAATAAATATACACATAAAAGAGAAAGAAGGAAAAAAGGTAATCCATGAGTAAGTAATGACACACCCTACACGGCTACACCCATATCCTAACAGCATCGCTGGGTAAGATTTGAACTTGAGATTTAAGGTACATCATGATCTAATTGTCATGACAACATAGAAAGTAGACTATGCTCAAAAGATGGAATCTTTCTTAAAAAACAAATCTCAAAGAGAATGATCAAACCAAACCCTCAAACTTGAAAAAGAAATGTTCATAACCAAAGTACAAACATTGAAAGCAGTAAATTGAAGAAGAAATATCACCTTTCTCTTCCATGAAAATCAGGAGAATTTTCACCAAAAAAAGCTTCACAATCTCCAATCCCATCAACTCCAATTTCACCACGAATCTCCTCCATTTGATTTTCCACAGCCAAACTGGACGAACTAGCCCTATTTCTCAAATTAGGGCTAGGGTTTCGCTGCACACTCTGTCTCCTTTGGACACCAGCAGCCAGCTGCTTCTCCAGCTTCCTACTCCTCAATTGAAGGTACGATCCGCCTCCATCACCTCCACTCACTACCGACTGCTGCATCCTCTGTAAAGCTAGAGTCTTTGCTCTTGTTCGAACACCAAGAGACGACTGCACCACCTCAATCGTCGCCACGTCCCCTGCTGCCTTCGATTTTCTCATGTACTTTCCCATTTCGATTCCAAGATCCAACCTTTACAGATTTTACAGATTGCGGTGGAGGAGAATGAGAGAGACGATGACGAAAGCTGATTGGGTTTTTCTTCTTCTAGATTTTACAGAGGAGAAAAATACGTGATTTTATCGCGAGATTTTAACGATATGGGGAAGGTGCCTTTGGATACCTTTCTTGTAATGACAGATACAAAGTGGGAAATTACTCGCTTTGAAAAAATTGATTGAATTTAGTAATTACTGTAGTTACATGGAATGGAATCTGATTCGGTACTGCGTAGTTTTGAGAAAACTTTGCTAAAACTATGCAGTTTTGGATCGCATTAAATAGCTTTCGCTGCATTAGATCTGAATCACAGTGACTTCGTTTATTATATTTATATGTATGATTTTAACTATTAAATTTTACACTGACTTAGGGGAAAATGTCAAGGTTATCCATTAATTACTAATAATTTAACAGACAAGATTTAATCTAAATACGTCAATCTAACGGTCACATATTCTTTGCAAATCCAAGTATCCTATTTAATTAAAAATCAATATAATTTCAATATTCAAATTAATCAAATCAACGGTTAAAATTTAGTAATTTCATTTTCAAAAACATAACATCCCTCTTGATCTAAACCCATCAATTTAAATTTAATATATATTTAACACGCTGAAAATGCTTGATTTTTGTAATTATATGCACCTTTACTGAAACAACCTTCAATTTGACCAACAACTAAATTTATAATTTTAATTTCATAATTAATTATATGCTAAAAACTATAAATTAAATAACAGTATAATTTATCAGAATCGAAAATATTTATATAAATTAATTATTATTTTTGATATCTATTACAATAGGTATAGTAAAGTTTATATGAATTAATCATTTAAATCAACAGAGTGGTGCTCACCACTTTTCCTCAGATTTTTTGGGGGCTTCATTCCTCCCGTCTACGCGCGTGGAGGCTGTTTATTCTTTCCGCCTATGCGTGGAAGCTGTTGATTTGATGCTCTATGGATGCTCATTTTCTTTCCCGTAAGAGGAGACATTTGGACTTCATTGCTTGAAGTGATGCAAGATTGCTTGGATATATTGATGGATGATTGATGTTCACTGGTGGTAGTGCCTAGATGACTTGTGTGTTCAAAAATATTAGTTGTACTAGATGAATATGTAATATCTTGTAGTCAGTCATAAACCCACACCCATCAAAAAAAACTAAATGAAGTTTGGCATCATAGTCTGTGTATTAAATAAATTGTACAAGTTTGTGCGGTCTATCTTCTCATTATTTAATGGAGAGATGTCACGTTCAATCGAGGTAGCACGAGTGCCTAACAGAGACTTCAGTAGTTCACTGATAGAACAATAATGAATAAACATTGATTAATAAGCTGGAGGTACGTACAATAATTGAAAGGGAAGGAACAAAATAATATTGAAAAGAACAACATGCATATGCGTAATGTTAAGGATCGACAACATAAATTTGGTAGCCAAGTTTGGATGGAATAAAATTGTGCTTTTGGTTTGTACATAGAAACACAAAATAATCCAAGGAGATTATCGAAAATATAAGTCTTAGAATTATTTTTTGTTACTTATTCTTCATTAGATGACTTTGAATCGCTATCAAAATGTTAGCACTATTTCTGCCAATGGCTCAAAATCGATATGTAGACAGTAGATATATGTACGATATGGGACCAAGTTCTAAGCTTAATTTGTGCCATTTTTCCACGCTGCATGTCTAGAAAAATGGTTGTGCATGCACATTTCTATAAACTTTTTTTTTTTTGATAGCGGTTACAATGGGTACAATTCGTCTAAGATCTCATACATGAGAATCCTATTCTAATCACTAGTAGCACAGGTCACAACGGACACCTTCACCCAATCATTGACAAGCATGTTTAGCCAAATCAAGCGCGCATGTCTCTCCGCTCTGCTTACACGACCACTTTCATGAATACCGACGCGAACAAGCCCCACGTCCAAAGGCAAGCAAGGAAGATTCCTGCACAACACACACAACCTCCTCGCTCGCGCGGGAGGAAAGAAAGACCTCCTCGCACGTGGCGGGAGGAATGAAGCCTTAGAAAAAATCTGAGATAAATTGGTGAGGCCAGGGTTCGAACCTGGCCCTGAGGTTCCTTTGTCAGGTCCTCAACCAACAGACCACCACTCTGTTGGCCCATTTCTATAAACTTATATAGTTATATTTACATGCAATTTCGAAGCTATATGTTTATCTCATTCCATGACCGCAAGTTGAGCTCTTTTTTCTATCCAGGCATCGTGAAACTGCCTTTGCTTTATAAAAAGGGTTGCATTTGAACAAGCTACAGATCAAAAGTGCTCTTTTGAATGGTCAATCCGTGCATTTGCAGAGGACGGATGGAGCTATCATGAATTCCTTGTTGGAATGAAATTAACATGGTGATGTCTTTAATGCTGACAGATGAGCAGTGAACTAAGTGAGTGTATAAATATGCCAAAATGTCGATCTTATTTTTGCATTGACAGTTGAATAGGAAACTTGAAACGGTCAAAATGGGTCAATGTGTTGTTTTTGTCGCATTGTTTGTTATTTTTGTAGCTAATTATGGTTTGCATGTGTCTGGGAAAGGTGATGAGCAGCATAAGAAGTTAATAAAAGATCATGGAGGCGTGGTGCATGGCGGGGATACTTTTGGAGGAGTGTATGGTGGTATTGGAAATGGTGGTGCATTTGGAGGTGGTAGTTTCGGAAATGGTGGTGGTTTTGGAGGTGGAGGTGGTGGTGGATGGAGGTGGGGGAGGTCTTGGAAGTGGACTAGGTGGTGGATTGGGAAGTGGTGGTGGTGCAGGAGGCGGTGGCGGTGCAGGTGGTGGGCTAGGAGGAGGTGGACTGGGAGGTGGTGGTGGTGCAGGAGGCGTGGGGTGCAGGTGGTGGCTAGGAGGAGTGGACTGGGAGGTGGTGGGTGCAGGTGGTGGATTGGAGGAGGTGGTGGGGGTGGACTGGGAGGTGGTGGGTGCAGGTGGTGGATAGGAGGAGGTGGCGGTGCGGGGGTGGACTGGGAGGTGGTGCCGGTGCAGGTGGGGATTGGGAGAGGTGGCGGTGCCGGGGGTGGACTGGGAGGTGGTGGTGGTGTAGGAGGGGGGCTAGGAGGAGGTGGAGGTGCCGGTGGGGGTTTAGGAGGTGGTGGTGGTGCAGGTGGGGGTTTAGGGGGTGGTGCGGGTAGAGGAGGTTTAAGAGGTGGTCATCGTGGAGGTTTGGGCGGTGGTTTAGGAAGAGGTGGTGGGGGAGGTTTGGGTTCGGGTGGAGATTAACTAGAGGAATTGGTGGAGGTTTAGGTGGCGGTGCAGGAGGAGGACTTGGGGGGGTGCGGGAGGAGGTTCCAATGGTGGCATTGGTGGAGGTTCTGGGGGAGGGGTGGCATTGGTGGAGGAGGTGGCATTGGTGGAGGTAGCGGTCTTGGCG
This sequence comes from Sedum album, assembly GCA_006409495.1. Classification (NCBI taxonomy): domain Eukaryota; kingdom Viridiplantae; phylum Streptophyta; class Magnoliopsida; order Saxifragales; family Crassulaceae; genus Sedum; species Sedum album. Next base: position 38,403 of record QZGG01001086.1, on the reverse strand, counting down.
GAGGTTCTGGGTTTGGTGGTGGTTCAGGTGGAGGTGGGGGGTTTGGTGAGGTGCTGGGGGAGTTTGGTAGTGGAGCAGGAGGAGGTTTAGGAGTTGGAGCTAGTAGTGCCGGAGGCGTCGGAAGTGGAGGTGGTGGTGGTTTTGGATTTGGTGGCGGAGGAGGTGGTTCTAATCCCTAACTTGGATTGCACGCTACTTACCGCAGGACTCTTAAAAATCTTAATGGCTAGAACCTATTGGTCATCCAAGCTTCAAAAAATCCTAAGACTAAAACTATAAAATTCTCTACTTCTATAAGTTACGTACTCATTGTCATTCCTTTTCCTTTCAAAAGTATTTGTTGTTGTTCATTCATAACTAATATCATTCACTATTATTTTAATTTGAGCGCTAATTGGTGCATTGAAATTCGATATCTATGTAGCATGGTAAAGATTTTTTTTCTCTTATTTTGGTCGTTTGAAAATTGCATTTATGACAATTATGAAATTTTAAAAATGACTAAATTGTTTAGGCAATACAACACTTCCGCGTCTCCAATAAATTTGTCGAAAAAGACTATTGATAATCAGTACATACGTCATAAATCAATCATTTTTGATAATTACTTAATTTTACTGTATAATGCGATCATGATGCCAACCAATAACACAAACATAATCTTCAAGAAATGATATTCTTAGCCTTAGAGTGCTCACTAATGCACTGCTTACTGAATTTCGGTAAGACAAAATAAAGTATTATCCTCTTGATGGGTAAAGATTTAGAAGGACAATTAAATATTTGTGTAACCGTAGGACATGATCTCAATCATTGATTTCTAATCATCCAATGGATGTGATTAAAAGTAAAAAACCTCAAAATCCCACCGCCCCGTGTTTTTCGCAAATCTAACCGCCAACTTTAATAAAAACTAACTTTAATCTCAACCGTTAGATTAATCAAATCAACGGTTGAGATTTCGTCTTTCCGTCTCACAAATACTTAACGTCCTCTTAGAACTTAACCCTCTTGATTTTTAAACAAAAATAAAAAATTAAATTTTTAAATACATTTTAAAAAAATTTGTAAAGTGTCCTCGAATATTATTTTGAATCAACATTCCACAGTCACGAAAAAATGCAATATCCCCTCTTAAAGAAAAAATATTTTAATATTAGGATATTTTTTATCGAAAACTACTCGTCCAATAAGTGAATTTTAATGAAATTACTCATTCAACATTTTTTGTTGATATAATCACCCTCCAATTCAGTTTTTTCAAATCGGATCACTCCGTCAATGTTCCGTCACCTATGTGTCGTGAAATATAACTTTGACTAAATGGTTTTGTTGAAAACCACCGTTCAATAGATGGATTTTAACGAAACCATTCATTCAACTTTTTTGGGAGATAACAACCCTTCAATTCAATTTTGATCAAATCGGACCACACCCCTTCCCTATTTCGTCACTATATGTCGTTACATAATGTTGACTACGTTGATTTTTTATGTTTATTAATTCTATTATTAATTAATTTACTAGTTTTATTAATAGAATCAAAATATCTAAAACCACAAAACATGTGCCGCTCAAAATCCTATTCATATCTAGTTCATGCTTGTCAACTTTCTTTGTGAAGAGTGATCAAGGTAAATCAGAGGATGTGGTGGACCGTGGTTGTTTTTTAAGGTGTTGTTACAGCGAATTATATGAGATTAGAGTAAACCATCACTAGAATACAATACTCACATCACCACATTTATTTTTATTTTTTTTTGATAATTTTTTATGATACATCAAGAGGACTCAAGAACCTGAGAAACTAATCCTTCTATTCGAGGACAACAATTCAGGTAGCTCCAAGACAGATTTTCTTCTAACACTTTCTTTGACAACCAATCTGCAAGAGCATTAGCCTCTCGTCTTACAGCGATCAGATTCCAATTATCATGTGTTGCTAACAAACGTTGACACTGCTTATACCAATCTGCCCGAGCATCACCCCTATGATTACAAAAGTGTAAGCATTCCGATACTCGGACACAATGTGTCTCAATCACCACTTTGTCTAACTGTAATTTTTCAGCAGTGTGTAAACTAAATAAAACAGCTAAACCCTCTCCATCAAAAGAACTCACAAGGGAAGAAAATGTTTGCATTTGTACATAAATCAAAAGTCCTTCAGAATTCCGGACAACACAAGCTATTCCAGCCTTTTTTGAAGTTTTACAGAAGGACGCATCCACATTTATTTTATAAGTTCCAACTGGTGGTGGAAGCCACATAAGCGAACTAGCTTGATCAGAAGCCGTAAACAGCGAGATGACATTACTCTTTTTATATGCCTTCAATAAACTCAATAGCTTCACACACGCAGTTTGAGGAGTCAAGGGTTGCTTCAGATGCCAAACTTTATTCCTGTTGAACCACACAAACCACACAAACACCAAAGCTTTAGTGAACAGATCAATATTCAGTTGTTGAAACCATGCATAAAGCCAATCCGCAGGACGTATAAAACTCTGCAGTAATAAAGACTCATCAAAACCAAGCATCGTCCAAACAGATTTTGACCACTAACATTCCATAAATAGATGACTGAAGTTTTTACTTCTAAATCCACAAATTTTGCAAGAAGGATCAGTAATAACCCCACGCCTGAATAAAGAACTGCCAAAAGGCAGGCCATTATAGTATAACCTCCAAGCAAAAAGTTTTATTTTTGATGGCAAGTTAATTTTCCATAAGATTTTCCAAAATTTCTTCAGCCGGAATGCAATAAAACAACTAGGATCAGTTCCTTCAGTCATTTTAAATTTATCACACATAAAATTATATGCTGACCTAACTGTGGCGATACCTGAAGAAGAATCTTTCCATAAATAGCGACCAGAAGTAACATCCAAAGTAAATCCTTCCTTCGACAGACCCACCACAGTATACAAGCCACGCCAAACTGGAGATGGTCTATATCCAAGTGATGCAGATAACAAGTCAGTACGTTTGAAATACCTGGCTTTAAACAACTTGTACACAGCTGAATCAGGATTCAACAACAACCTTGAAATTTGCTTAATAAGAAAAGCAATGTTTGTGAGTTTCAAATTGCGTAAATTGAGGCCTCCCTCTTCCTTTTGTTTTAACAAATTATCTTTCCGAACCCAATGAATCGATTTGGACTTTCCCATTGAAGACCACCAAAAATTAATAATAGCCGTTATTAAATCATTAATTGTCTTTGCGGGCAACAAATAACATGACATTATATACTGAGGTATTGCCAGAAGGACTGACTTAATCAAAACCTCTTTGCCATCAATGGATAGTTTAATATTTGTTCAACTATTAGCTTTATTCCAAATTTTATCACCAAGACTCGCAAAACTAGCTGATTTACTTCTATTTAACGATAATGGGAAGCCTAAATACTTCATCAAAGAGTCACAGAAACAAACATTTAAAGTGCTCTGAGTGGAAGTAACAAGCTGAATTGGGCAGGCTTTACTGAACATAATATCAGACTTACTGTAATTGATCATCTGACCAGATATACATTCATACCTGAGTAGAGCATTCTGAATGTGTCCAGCTGTATCCTTCTCCACCTTGAAAAATAACATACTATCATCAGCAAAGAAAAGATGAGTAAAAGTTGGCGCCAATCTGCAGACTCGTAAGCCTTTAATATAATGTAATCTAACTAATTCCTTTAGTTGATAGCCCAACCATTCTGCACAAATTATAAACAGGTATGGAGAAATAGGATCACCTTGCCGCAACCCTCATTTTGGATAAATTGGATCAATTAGCTTTCCATTAACACGAATTTTATACGAGACAGAATTGGTAAGCATCATAATCTTCGATATCCATTTCTGACTAAATCCCATTTTAAGCATAATATGTTCCAAAAAAAGCCATTTCGTTCTATCATATGCTTTTGACATTTCTAGTTTAAGCAACGCATAGCAAGCAGAACGAAGAGGAGTAGTTTTAATAAAATGAGTGAGTTCATGCCCAATTAGAAAATTATCAGAGATTAACCTTCCTTTTACAAAAGCAGATTGTTCAGGAGATATGACCTCTGATAAAATACCTTGCATTCGATTTGCTAAAGCTTTGGAAACCACTTTTGCAAGAACTCCACAAAGGCTGATAGGTCGATAATCCTGCATAAAACATGCTCCTTTTTTCTTAGGTATTAATGCAATAACTGTTTCATTATTTCTAGCATCCCACAGACCGTGATTCAAGAAGTTCAACGCAGTAGTAACAAAATCTCTTCTAATCAAAGACCAACATTTCTAAAAGAACATGGGTGAGAAGCCATCAATACTTGGAGCTTTCCAGGGATTCATTTCGAACAGCGCAGCCTTAACTTACTCTTCAGTAAAATCTGCATCCAGAATGGAATTATGACTGTCAGTTAATAAAGTTGGAATAATATCCATTCCAGTACTCCAGTCAATCACATTTGATTCCAACGATGAAGAGAAAATGTTAGTAAAATAATTTTTAACAACAACTTCCAAATCTGGTTGCTCATGAACAAATTCACCTCTTTCATTCTGTAATCTTGTAATGACATTTGCTTTAAATCTTGTCGAGGCCTTAGCATGAAAATATTTTGTGTTGCGATCACCATCAAGCAACCAGCATACCCTGGAGCGTTGCTTCCATAAAAGTTCTTCATGATGAAGGCATTCGTCTAATTCATTCACCAATTGCTTCTCCTGTAAATCAATAGAAACAGTACGAGTCTAATCTGCAGTCACTTATCTTTGTTTTCAAATCATTAATATGATGTTTAACATGGCCAAACTCCGACCTATTCCATTGCTGTAAGTGTAAACCCAAAGAATTCAACTTATCAACAAACTGAATTCCCTCACCCTGACTACCATTATTCCATAAATTTGCAACCATACTTTGAAAGTCAGCTTTACATAACCATACGGCTTCAAATTTAAAGCTTTTAGATTTGGTGAATTGTTTCGGGTTCAGAGACATTAGAATAGGCCAATGATCAGATGTATAGGAAAATAAGTGACTGACCAGTATTTTCCAAAACTTTTCTTTAAAGGAAGCATTGATCAAAAATCTATCCAATCTTGCTCTGAATTCACTACGCCCCTTCCTTTGATTTGAGTATGTAAATCGTCATCCTGAAAAACCAGCATCATAGAGTTGACAATTAACCACCACATTTCTGAACAGTGAGATCTGATTAGTACGACGAGTAGAGAATTTGTTGAACTCCTTAGAATGTAAAACTTCATTAAAATCGCCCATCACCACCCAAGGTAAAGAGGTCATTCGATAAATTCTAGACAACAAAGTCCAACTATGACCTCTTTTATGAGAAATAGGATATCCATAAAAAAAAGTGTAAGTTGGAATTTTATGTCCTCATCTAAATCAACAATACAATTTATATGAAACCTGGAAAAGTGAGTAATTGTGAGATTAACACCTCGTCTCCACAGCAACATTAATCCACCCGACTTGCCTTTACTATTAACACAAAAACAGCCACCATACCCAACTTTACACCGAATTTCCTCAGCCTTTAAGTGATTTATTCGCGTTTCTAAAAGACCAACCAAAAGGGGATTGCAAGACGATATAACGTCTGCAAGGCTTCGAACTGATCGCGGATCCCCCAGCCCACGATCAGTTCCAACTTAAAAGATTCATTGCAGTCGGCGGAGCTGATCTTCAGCCACCGCCGTTGGAAAAACATTACAATCAGACTCACCATCGGACACACCATTCAGCCTGCTCGGTTGACCACGAGTGAAAGAAGCCGGTTTACCCATACCATACTGTTGTACTGGAGGAGAAGATGAGGAACTTGAATTCTGACTTGAAGCGTGAGATCCCTGATTGAGATGTGATTGGCGTTCGACATCCACAATGCGAATTCCTGGTAGCCTCCCTAAATTTTGATGCATAGCACAGTGATGAATTTGAATTACATCTTGATTCACCTCAGCTGCTTGGTCCTCAATTTGCTGAGTGAGTAGAGCAAGCTCACAATCCCAATCAGCCGTAACAGCAGCAGGCGGGGCGCCTATGATTGCGTCAAGTGATGGACGAACAATGTGCTTTCCTTTTCCAGTAACCCTACTGTTCAACGCGCGATCCACCGATTGCGTATGCCAGGATATTTTACGCTTCTTAATGGAAACATTAGAAGCCCAATATCCAGCCCGGTTAGAATCAGCATCTGGATCAAGTGGTAAAGGAAGCCCAAAAAGATCAGAGCCCATGACAACGTTATCATTCATAAATTGAATATCCTCTTCAATAACTGGATGAGGCAATAATGGTGAATGAAAGGGAGGTTGGTGCATGGCATCCAGCTGTCCCATAAATTGCTCCGACACTGCAGAAGGAATGTGGGTTGGTATCAGGGAATGATCAACCATGTGTGGCATGTTTCCAAGTATCCACGTGTCATAGATGTAGGAAATGCAATGTCATCTGCTGACGTAAGAGTTGCACCGGGAGGAGCCTGAGATGTCAGGTGTTGTGGCTGTTGTTCCTGAACAAAATCCAAGGGGTCCCCAGCATTGTTATCAATAGCATCAGTCCCCACCATATTCCCAGAGCTAATATTCTCCAGCCCAAATCTAAATCTTGTTTTATTTAACTCCTCCTCAGAGAATGGACAGTCCAAAGGCAGATGAGTAACTCTGCCACATCTATTACACATTTTAGGCAAACGCTTAATCTCAACTTCTAGTGGCTGGCGATTTCTTCGTCGGATGTAAAACTTCATCAGAAGAGGATCGGAAACCTTAAATTCCAATTTAACTCTAACATATCTTTTCCTTGACACCCCATATGAAGTAACTCCCGTATTGGTATTCACGTCCAGAATCTAAGCAAAATCAATAATCAACTCCAAATACTTTTTCTCCATCATAGCAATCGGAAGGTTATGCAACTGAACCCATATTGCAAACTTAGCTTTCGGCAGATCTCGTGGAGATATATCCGACATGCATGCATCTAAAATCATCATCCACCCTTGAAACAACCAAGGACCGCCATGCATAACCTTTAGTAGGTCCTCCGACTGAGAAAAAGTAGCCCTCATCACGTTATTAGCAACCTCAGTGAGTGACAGTTGATCGTTAACCAGCCAATCCCTCTGAATGAACTTTGCCATAGCCTCTTTGCTAAAACTCCGTCCGTTACACAATCTGATGAACACTGAATTTTTGCATGCTGCATCAAGCTCATCCCAGATCGCCTCTGGAAGATCAGCGAGGTACTCCCCTTGCAAAACTTCAGCCAACTCCTCCACTTCCATCTCTAGAGTTTTGCTTGAAGATTGCATGTAAGCAAAGAAGAGAGAACTAACTTTAAACAAATGATACAAAAACAGAAAAGCTGCACACAGAAAGGCAACACTCGGAAGATGAAAAGATTACTTCTAAAGCTGTTGAAAATATTTAAAGCAACAAATGTAATGATTAGTGAATATTTGGAAAGTAGGGATTTGACATTTGGCAAACACTCGTAGAAACAACTTTCAGATGACAAGACAGCAAATGTATTTAGAAGGATGTAAAATAGAAGAACTTCTCTAGATTTTAGAGCTTTTTAGTTATTCTCACATCACCACATTTATATATTAACAATAATATATCAATCAATACAATCTTCATATAATCTGTCGCAACAACCACCGCAACAACGACCACGCTCCACCACATCCTTTGATTTACACTAATCACTATTCACAGAAGAAAAATCGACAAAATTGAATTAGATATAATTAGGGTTTTAAGTGGCGCATATTTCGTGATTTTAGAATTTTTGATTCTAATAATAAAACTAGTAAATCACTCAATAATATTATTTTTAAAAGTACAAACAACTAGTCAATATTGTATTTAATGACTTATAAGTAACGAAACAAAGACAGAGTGGTATGACTTGATCAAAATTGAATTGAAGGTGATCATATCAAAAAAAGTCGAAAGGGGTTTCGTTAAAATCCATCTATTTAAACTGATGGTTTTCGGCACAACCCAAGTGGACAACCTTATATTTAACCGCTTCACAAGCTCACAATTCCCTTTTGTTGCCATATGAAGAAAAATGCATGTGCAACGCGAAATCAAATACTGTATGCCAAAACTATATTCACCAGACTTGAATAAAAGTAGAAAATATAGATAAACATCGTTTTGCAGTAGGCCTTATGGGCCTGATCAAAGTTGGGCTTTCTCATTTCCCGCCCGTCCTTTGTTTATGTGGTTCAAAATCAATCTTAGAAGATCAGTCTCGCCGGACTCAAATCAGACTTCTTCCCTCGCCGTCGGCACATCTCCGATTCCGACTGAAAATGCTCGCCGCATTCATCGCTACATCACATCTTCCTTTCCATTCCATTCTATCCCATCGACGATGCTCCTCCCAATTTTCCAATTCCTCATCGCGGCGGAGAATCAGTCTCCCTCTTTGCGCTTCGTCTGGATCCGATTACGACCGCGAGGAAGTGAGATGGATTAGAGAAGAGAAGAGGTGGATAAGAGAGGAGAATCGGTGGTTGAGGGAAGAGAAACGGTGGCTGTCGGAGCGGGAGGAGCTGTTGAAAGAGATTTCGGAGCTGAAGGGAAGAATTAAAGCAATGGAAATGAGGAGTAATCAGTCGCCAGGTGTAGCGGAAGCGGTTACGAATCTGGCTTCGATTTTGCAAGTATTGAAAACGGAGGCGGGTAGTGTGGGGCTAATTGCGGAGAGTGGGGCTGGCCCGAATCCAATTGTGCTGGAAAAGGAGAAGGAAGAAGAGATTGTTGTGAAGGAGATTAGAGTTTTGGATAGTGAGGTTGGTGAGGTTGAGAAGAAGACGTTTGTTAAGAGGAAAGTATTAAAGGTTGGTGCCGAAGGCGAAGAGGTTAGAGCCTTGCAGGTATATACACATATGCATTTGGGCTAATGTTACTAAGTTTTAAAATATACAAATTCCTCAGGTCTGGCGAAACATTTTTATATAACACTGAAGAGCAAATATCCTGCTGTTTTAAGACTTTGATTGTATCAAGTGTCATCTTTTATTGTGGATCATGTTTTAAGAAGACTTCTATTAGTATGAAATTATTGGTAGATGTAGAATAAGAATGCAGGGATTCATTTATAAGCGGCAATGGTTTCCTATTCATTTGTTGTCAGTGTCTTGAAAAAGCTGGTAATTGATAGGAGAAAAGTTCATTTTAAAATGTTGTGGCATCTATGATAGTCTGAGAGTCTAATATTACTGTAGAATTATTAACTTCATTCATGAACTATCTTCTTATGTGGTTGTGTGTATCCATGTAGACTTAAGGGTGATTTATATTCTTGGTTGCAGGAGGCGTTGGAAAAATTGGGATTTTATTCTGGGGAAGAAGATATTGAATTTTCTAGTTTCTCAACCGGGACTGAGCGTGCTGTGAAAACATGGCAAGTAAGTTTGTCTTACCTGATAATTTATGTGGCTCTGAAGTTGTATAAAGTTTTGGGTGAATCGGAGCTGGACATTCCTTACTAGATGATGCATGATGAAGGAAATAAAACTAAACCAATAACCATTTCTTATCTGTATTTTGAGTTTGCGCTAATTTAATGTGTTATATTTAGTCATCAGTAGGAGCTCCTGAGGATGGAATTATGACTTCTGAGCTTCTGGAATGGTTATACAGTGAGCAATCTGGCGAAGCACATGACTCGCGTAGGCAAGACACTAAAAACCTTGGCTTCATATCACCATTTGGGGTATGTGATTGATTTCCTTTTGGATTCATGAATGGAAGGCTTTCAAATGCATTTCGTTCTCTTGGTATCATTTTTTACTCCAAAGAAACTGACATAATGTTGTTTCTGATACCTGAAATTTTTAATTATAACTACTGTGTGATGTCAATGGTGCTCCACAAGGCCTTTGATTTATATCATGTCACTTATTTTTATGAAGATATCTTATCCACTCTTCTCGGAATGAATTTGAAACCATCAGCCTCTGTAAATGAAAATGCAATGCAGTATGGTGTATGTTTCCATAGCTAAATGTGGTCCTTGTGCAGTCAGCTTTAATTCTGAAACTCGATTTGATATGCATAAGTTTTTAAATTTGAGTTTTTATTTGGCAATTACTCCTGTTTTATGCATTCAATATAAATTGTAATATAAAGGCAAGCTATGCATACACGCAATTGACTTCAAATTTTTGAAGCTAGTTGAGTATTTGAAATTGCAGAAGAAACTTTAAATCATCTGGTCCCATTTGGTTTAGCATGGAGGACTAATGCAAGAAATCAATATTTCATATCATGATGGTTGCATCTTTTCTGTTGGACTGCAGGTGCCAGAAAATGGAGTTGCAGTTGCTTCGGTGACCAAAGTGTCTGAAGTTGAAAAGAAAATTGTTACTAAAAGATGAAGCAGAAGTTGATTACAATGACCATCGAGTATTTCTCCTTGGGGAAAATAGGTGGGAAGAGCCATCTAGACTAATCGGCAAGGATAATAAAACTACTGGAAACAAGAAATCAAATACTGCATCCAAGTGCATCGTTTGCAGTGGAGAAGGACGCTTATTATGCATGGGTATGTCAACACTAGGGCTAATACTGTTAATACCATTCTTCAGTTAGTAACCAACGTGCCAGGCTTGTAATTTTAAGATGAATTTTTGTATCTCATTGCAGAATGTGATGGAACTGGTGAGCCAAACATTGAGCAACAAGTAAGCACATTTGCTATGGACTTAGTTCATTTCATCTTTCAGACATTGTCTGAAAGCCAGCGAGACTAACACCAAAGCTTTTAAAACCCTTGTTTGCAGTTTCTGGAATGGGTTGATGAAGAAATGAAGTGTCCTTATTGTGAAGGTTGTGGATTCACTGTCTGTGATGCTTGTGAAAAGTAAAAATAGCAAGCTAACCTCAGTCCTCAGCTCCGGCCTCCAAGGCCGTATGTAGCATTTGCATTGTGGCTGTATTGGTACAAATCAAACTAAAACATGCACGGCTAGAAAAACTTGGACAGAACAAGATTCGATACTGGAACTGTGTCGTATACGGTAAAGATTCATTTCATGTTTGGATAGGAGTTGAAAGCACAAATGCACAATGTTGTACAACTGTTTTTAGATAGGAATAAGCAGCAACAAACACATGAAATGTATATATATTGTATAAATGAGGGAAAAATACAAGAGTAGAGCCTGTATAAAATGCCTTATGAATAAAGTATAAAGAAAAATAGACCATCGGATTTTTAAGGTCGACGATCAGATTTGAAACGAATTTCCAATTAATATAGCCTTTTAAGAATAAATATATTCGAAATAAATCTATAGGAATATTTTACGAACAAAATAGCGAGATAATGAAGGTTAACGGCTAATTAGACACGATTTGAAGCGTTTCAGATCATTTGACATAAACCATTCAGTTTCGTCTTGGGGCAGAAATCGAAGCTGCGAAGCGCGGATCGCGACATTCACCACAAACCTCAAAAAACGGACGACGTAGACAATTGAGAATGTCATTTGCGAACAGGTATGTTGAAACTACACTTCATGTATATTCGTCGTCCTTGGCTTTCACTTTGTAAAAAAAACAGAATTTGATTTACTGGTAGTTAAGTTTAATTGCAGAATACGACTTATCCAAGAAACAACTTTCGGCAGAAGAAATAAATGGAAGCCTCGATTCTTGATATTAGCAAAGTATGTTAGTTGTGGTCCATAAAATTATGTATCGAGGTTCATGAACCATATTTAGTTATTTTCTGAACCATATACGTTGTTATTAAACTAATAGGCAATCGAAATCATATGCACTTTGTTGTATGATTCAAAAACATGACAAATATGGTTAATAAACCGAATTTAACTGATTTTTGAATCACACTCTTAATCTTTATGGTCCATAAATATGAGAGGGATATTTCATGAATTTAACTGATTATCTACGGTTTATTGAATGTTGATTTTAATAAGTAGGTTTTAACTACATTAAAACCAACATTAATATTTCCAATGAAAATTTGCAACATATAATAATGTTGGTTGAGGAACCTGACAAAGGAACCTCAGGGCCAGGGTTCGAATCCTGGCCTCACCAAATTTTCCTCAGATTTTTCTGGGGCTTCATTCCTCCCGTCTACGCGCGTGGAGGCTGTTTATTCTTCCCGCCTATGCGTGGAAGCTGTTGATTTGATGCGTTATGGATGCTCATTCGGTGTCATTGCTTGGATATTGATGGATGATTGAAGTTCATTGGTGGTAGTGCCTAAATGGCTTGTGCGTTCAGAGTATTAGTTGTACTAGATGAATATGTAATATCTTGTACTCAATTGTAAACCCACCCATCAAAAAAAAATAATAATAATAATAATGTTAATAACAACAAACATATTTATTACCAATATTGTGTTGGTAATAAACTTAATATCTACAAATTAATAAATGTTGATCTCAGTTTGTTGTTAGTAGTATAGTAAAAACAACGCAAGACAATTTCTACCAAATTTTGTAAGAATATTTACCGCAAAGGTATTCGTTATCAATATGTTGTTGTTGGTAATGAAACTATCGCCAAAAACGGTATTTATTGATTTTAATTTGTATATTATGAGGCATTTTCTTGTAGTGTAAACCTCAAGTATATTTCAAACAATTTTTTTACCTTTTAGACATATTCATACAAAAAACCCACAAATTCTGAATTAAAAAGGAAATTAGTCCCCCTCATTTTTTAATATATCAGTTCATGTCTACACTACATGTCCTCTATGATTCATACACGGCTCAAGCCGCACTACAATGTGCTAAAATACGAATATGACTCTAATTTGACTTAAAAGTTCAAGATTGTGAGTCATGAAAAAATGATATAAACATTTCTATTCCAAACGCATATTTCGAAACTAACACTACACAACCACAACCTGCTGCATTGATTTCTACACAACAACTGTGTAAACTCTCGTGATGAACGATCACTCATTGCCATGAACTTACACGTATAGTGACTACCTTGGTTCTTTTCCTTCTGCTCTCATGCAGCATCACTATACCCAACTCGTTGACCTATTAAGCCAATTAGTCCAGCCACCGATCATCAAGGCCAACGATTGAAAGTCAATGCCTGCCACCATCTACACTCTCACTTCTTGCTACAAGAGAGGGGACAAGTGTTTTACCAGTTGTCATCTCTCTCTCCCTTCCTTTATTTCTCTAAACAATTAGACCCTGGTAAGGATTTGACCTCAATTCTTTAAACCCTAGTTGCTTCAGTTCCTCAGAGTCACGCGACACGACCAAGAACACACTCTCCATTTACTGCATCTTCAACTGTCACCTACACCTACCAAATATCTCTACCCTATAAATAAGCTTCAGTAGAAGCACCAAGATGAAGAAAACACACAACAATTCGAGTGAGAGAGGTAGTAGAAAGAAGAGAGTTACAAGTGAGTTGAGTGAGTGGCAGAGAGAGAAAAAAGAGATTACTCTATGGAACAAAAGTGCCATGTTATTCTGGCTGTTGTCATTATCTTACTATCCAATACAACAGCACGTAAGCTTCTCACACCTGAAACAACAAGCATGAACAATGGCGTCCAACAAACTGAACTAGTAGCAGAACAACAAACCAAAACCCTAAGCGCAGCTGCACCAGCATCACAGCAACAAATTACCGAAGCCTTTAACGCTGCTGCTCCTGGAGTTGGCACTGGTGCAACAACCGATCAAAAGACTTTCATCTTTGGTGGGATGGGTGGGGCGGCTGGTGGAGGTGGATACCTAGTGGTGCCTATACTGGGTGGTCTAGGAGGGTATGGTGTTCTTGGTGGGTATCATGGAATGGCTGGTGGAGTAGGTGGTGTTGGTGGGTTAGGTGGCGGAGGCATTGGCGGTGGGATTGTCAAAGGTGGCATGATCGGAGGTGGATATATTCCACCTCACTTTCCATAATTATCACAATTCAGAGCAGACCAGTGACCACGAATAATAATTACTAAGCTAGTAGATGTGATGAAGTTAGGGTTTGAGATGTTTTCTAATATGGTGGGTAGAGTGCGCAAGTGTTTGACGGTTTGTAGTTGGAATGGTTTCAACTAGCTCGTTGTAATGGACTAATGTTTGTGTTGTTCGTAATGCATTTCATAAATCGTTGTTCGACTTGCCTTAACCCCCTTTGATTCCCCAGTTTTTGTGATTGCGCGTGTTCTTGTTTTGCATGCATGGCACGTGGTTATAAGGCGGGCCTATAAAATAGATGAGTCTGGATGTGCATGTGAGACATAATATATTTGTAAGATTGTAAGATAATAGTTAAACATTGATTTTAGTTGACAAGCTGTTGATATTAAAGATAATTTAAATTGAATTAGATGGTTGAATTTGCTAAAAATATGAGTCAATTTACGGTTACTTTACTTTAAATCTCATCTGTTAAATTATAATTAATCAGAGTTCAAAATTGTGTCTAAACGTCTTACAAAACACTGTTCTTCTATGACTTTTCTCTAAAAAAACATAATGACCAATTATTATATAAACATGCATTTGTTGTGCTAATTGTAATAAGGTTTAAAGATGTAATATATAAAAATGATTTTCAATCTTCAAGCTTGTATGTTCAATTTCTCCATCTCTAGATTTTTTTAAGAATTGTTTAAGATAATGAAGTTTGAAAGTGAGTTCGTTATTTATAGCTTAAAATATTTTCAGAATTTATCTTGTTTGACCGACTCAAAAGTTGCCTCGGGATTGCATCATTTGACTCGGCTGGATAATGATCTTTTTGTTGCTCATACGGAGTAGTTGCTCCATAAAATTGACTCGGGCGACGAGTTAAAAAATGCACTCGGGCCAGTCACATGAATTAGTCATATATTATGCACTCATTTTGGAAACTTTGAAGTCGGTCAAGTCAACTTTTACTTGTCCGAATCACTTTGTAGGCGTAAATTGACTAAGAGAGTCAAATGCCTTATTTCTGCATTTTTTGGTAATTGACTAAGCTTTTGCGTGCGATCTTTTAAAGATATTTCGTGACTTACCAATGAGAGAAATAAATTGAAATACCATTTGGTTTTAAATGATAAGTTGCTTGATCATAGATCAAATGCCGATCTAAACTTAATTTTTGGGCCATTACAAAGTAGGACTTATAATATAATGATGTGTTAAAATGCTTTCTTACAAAACTTGTGAATGAATCAAAACTTGTTAAAGAATATATCATCAAAGGAGCTCGGCTTTTATTTATGAAAACTGTTTGCATGTTTACCGCCTAAATAATGTCTAATTAATTTATCGTAATATACCAATGGGGAAGAGTTCATGTGAGACTTCATCAATTATGTAAGACTGTGGACGAGATTATAACCGTTGATCTGCATCAATCCAACGGTAAATATTTGCACAAATTCTAAATTTAATTGAAAATCAAATCAATCACAACCATCAGATTTAAGTAATACACGATTAGGATAATATCTTACCGTCTTACATATACCTATCGTCCCTCATGATTTCAACCCTATACCAAGGATCACTTACTATGATTAATGTTACAAAAGAACATATCCTAAAATTTCGCATTGACTTGGAAAATCAACAACATCGTTATGTATGAAACCACCATAATTAACTACAATTTTCCAATATTTGAAATCTGAAATAACTAATAATTTAAATACATATTTAATACTAATGGACTATTTGGTCCTTATCTAACACAATTTTCCTTCATTACCACAACAGTTTAATTTTTTATTGGCGAGGACATAGTAACTTAAAATCTAAGTGAAAATAAAAATTTGATATATAATGATAATTTTAACGCAGTCCATTTGCCTATAAGTATAGTTTTCGTATTATAATATCAACATAATTCAACACAATAAGAACAAAGATGACAACAACATCTTATATTATTTGCGTTTTATTCCTCAATCTATTGTCTCTCTTTGTGCAGTCAGAATGCTCCGTTATGACGATAGAAATATTGAATCGAATCGAAAAAGACTTTTCAGTAAATGTTACGTGTGGTAAATATGGTAACATTTTAGGTGATCCAGTGAATGTTGATTGGAATGAAACCTACGAGTATAGATGTCGAACAAATATATTCGGAAAATCATGCAAATGCGAAATAAAACATGATCGTTTTGTATTTGGATATTTCAATGTGTACAACTATTTAAAGGATCGTAAGTTCTGCAGCAGAAGTAGATGTCGATGGGAATTGCACGGAAATTTTTTAGCTTTGCGCCACCACTCTGACCCTAGGAAGTGGGATTCTCGTGATTATGATTGGGATTGATTAGCAGGTAAATGATACTCATAAGGGGTTTGTTCGATTGGCAGAAATTGGGGCTATAGTTTGCTATCCACTTGAGTCAACTTGGGTTTAATTTTTTATGGGGCAGGACGAGAGTTCTGTATGGTAGGTTAAAGGGATAAATAAAAGACATTAATATGGGGTTGTCCATATCATGATCATTTTAAAAAAAAAATCTAAAGGATTCATGGATGCACAAAAAGGTTATAATAAAGGATCTATATTGCTTCATATAATCATCACACTTATCTATTATCGAAAAAAGTCAACTCGTAAAATGTACGACTACAGGACAATTAACACTCACATAAAAAATAGGAGGGGCACTCAACTACATCCACACTCTTGATTTACATTTATAATGTCATATATCGACCGTTCATCTCATTCACTATTTTATTAATTTGGTGTCACGTGGCAGTCACTAATCCAAACGATTGTGATGTGAGCTTACGAATGTAAATTAAGGTATATAATTGGGCGCTCCTTTAGTATATATGATATTTCATAAAATTTAGAACAATAACGGTGAATAGTGAAATGTTATGTGAGAATTATAAAATAATCTCAGTCATTCATGGATTTCAATCCAACACTTGTAAAAAATTGATCGAAATATCTTACTATCAATAAAGCGCAAGACCCCTTATTGTAGGTTATTTTTGAAGCCACATTTCGGCTTCCAAAATTACCCTTGCAACTCACTTTATTTACCAAATTATAATTATCATATCATAGTTGATTTAGTAAAATATATTTTAAATTAATAAAATTAAAATTATGTATCAAAAATATATGTGCATCGAAGTACTATTAATTAATAAAATTAAAATTATGTATCAAAAATATATGTGCACAAAATTTTGTGCAGTAGAGTACTATTTCTATATAAAGCATAAATACCTTTATTAACATCACACAAACTGAAGTTGAATTTTACATTCCAAAACTACCCTTAATTCTCTCATTATTTATTAAACCATATTTTATATGATTCTAATAAATTTATTTAATTACTGAACACTACATATTTATATAGTTAAATTCAAAAGAGACGTTAAGTTTTTGTGAGATAGAAGGATTTAATCTTAAACATTGATTTTGATTTTGTAATATGACGGTTGAGATTAAAGTTAGTTTTTCATAGATCAGGCGGTTGGATTTCAAAAAAATTCTAGCGGTTGAGTTTGACAGTTTATTTAGAAATTATATCTCATCCGTTGAATTGTTAGTAATCACAATCGTATCTGTTACATTTATTTAGATGTCATTCTTAAATTTTACTCTATATTTATATATCACTTAGCACAGATTTTCTATGCAAGAAATACTGTACATATTTAATTTACAAAAGGTGAATAAATCATCTAACTTAAATATTTTAAATTATAAAATCGATATATTCAACCCTGATTTTAAATTAAAATACTGATTTTCAAAAAAATTATAACCATTAAAATTTGAATGATTATGCAGCATTATAATTTATAAATCGTCAAAAAAAACAATAAAGAGGATCAGTGACGGTACGTCGTTGAGTGCTGCAAATTTATCCCTTATCCTCACTAGTATAGCTACCGTAAGTACTGGGTCGAATCCACAGGGAACGATGAAAAGTCGTCTTTCTCTGTAAAGTAAAGCAAGATTGGAGTGAGTGTTTAAGCAATTAGAAAGAAAACAGAAAAAATCGCGTGAGCAGAGTGTGCGTGTGTCAACTGGCGCACTGAATAACAAGTAGTTTTAAACAAATATGAGAAGCTATCAGCCTATACTTATCCTTATGAACATATGCTTATCATCGATTTCTATTGATCTATGACTATTAGTTCAGGTGAATTAAGGTCTGGTCAAGGCTTAATAATTCACACACGTATTCCGGTCAGAGTTTACGCGACACTAATATTTAACCTAGTCTAACAACCATGAATCCGATCAAGGTAGTGATTATCTATTCTAGCCGTTACTCCTAATCATTCACCGTCAAGTCCATCTGATTAGTTTAACAATAGATAGTAAATTATATAACTAAGTCTGTGGTTCAAGGCTTCGCTTAATTATCTAATCTAACTATCATGCAATAAGCTTAGAATATTAATACTAAACAAGTCAAGCATTAAGAACAAAACCTCAAAACATAATGTTCACAAGTTAAAGCCTAAACTGATAAAGCAAGTTAGCAAGACATGCTTTTATTAAACATCTCAAAATCTGTTTGTGAACAACAAGTAAATTCAGTAAAAAAAAGTAGAGCTTACAGAGTTTGTCAGTCTGCGTGTCGGCCTTCCGTTGTAAGTCAGTCTTCGCGCGCGTCCGTCAGCAAATTGTCCGTCTCCGTGTAAGTGTGTATGCTGCTACTTAGCTATGGCTTCCTATTTATACAAAAGTTTCTAGGGTTTCTAAGTTCAAATTTAGAAAGAGATAATCTTGAATTTCTATGTTTATCCCTAAAAACTCGCATAGGAAATATATTCTGCATTGCTGACGTCATCTATCGCATGATGATGTCATCATCTACCGCGTGCTGGCGTCATCATCTACGTCGCGCGATCCATGTGTGTGCACGCAACCTTAGTGGCGTGCATCTAGTCAAAACGACCGTGTTCTGCTTCTTCCTCTCCGAGCTCGATTCTTTGTTCTCTTCTGCACTTTAAGCTCTAATTCATCCATCTTTAAAGCACATTCGTCCTTAGCTCATAATCTTTCTTGAAATACAAAATTACACCAGAAGCGTAATCTTATACAAGAAAATATACAAACAAACGTAATGTAGAGGCAATAACACATCATACGAATGTGAATTATCAATCAGTAAAAAATTATTGTTGTTATGATTAACAAGGAGATGATGTCCTCCGTGTTAGAAATACACAAAAGGAAAAGTTCAACCGATAAATATTTGTAAGATGATTAATATTAATCCAACGAAAGAGAATTAAACTAAAACAATCGTCAATTTCAACCGGCCGTATTTTTTGACAATCAAACAATTCAATCTAGTTAAAAATACATTTAATCTCAATTATTAGATTAATTAAATCAAAAATATATGATCGCACCAAAATGCAACATTTTAATGAAAATAAGTTGATAACGTTTCTCATAACAAGGATTGAGCTAAAAACTCAATTTGGTAGAACGTTCTGTTTCCAGCGTTGCATCGCATCACATTGCTTTGTATTGCTAAATTGAGAACCAAATAAGTTAAGAGCATTGTCAGATTCACATACATCCAATCCTATTTGAATCAAACATTTCATTTGCATACTTTGACAGCTTCATTCCGGTGTCACTCCTCAACCCAAAATAACAAGTACAGAGCAGAACAGAACAGAACATCTTTTACACAAAAACAACATACAATAAAACGTTGTCATTGAGGTTTTAGTCAGATTGATGATCCTGGAGGTTCACATTTTCATGAAATCAAACAAATTTCTAAGATGTTTCCGGATCCAAGCGTAGTCATCTACGCATGTGTCTCCCGAATAACCCCTTCCGCCACTATAATCCTCGCTGATTTTAACGCAGGGACCGATCCAGACATCGAAGCTTCAGCCGTGCAATGTGTGCAAAACACACCTCCACACCATTCCATATTCTCCCACACCATTGAAAACAGAACTTACACGTATTTAATCGATAAGGATATCGTGTTCTTCTGCATTTTCGATATGGGGAATGCCTACGAGTCCGAACAAGGGAATCCTTTAATTTATCTAACCCGGGTGAAACAAAAGTTTGATAGTATTTTTGCTAAAAGGAAGAACAGAGCGGCGCAGAATGAGTACATGGGGTTAAAAAGCGCGGCGGATGAGTTGTTCAGAGAGCCTTTGGGTTGCAGATTGGAAATAGTAGAGGGGTTAAGGGCGTGTGCATAAGGTTTTTGGGTTTAGCAATGTGCGTCGTGACGAAGAAGAGGAAGAAGGAAAAGCAGCACAGCTTCGGCAGCGATGCTCATTCGGATTGCGCATTGATGGCTTCCTCCAATTTGAAACTGGCCTTTTGAACCCAACTTCCCTGCCCTTTGGCTCGGTTTTTTCTACAAAATGTCGAATTTGAAAATTTTATCTTCCCCCCAGAATCCAACATTGATTGGTCTGATAGAAGTTTGGGATATCATGCACAGATTTGTTACAATCCAATATTGACTTCATATTTGTGGTGATGTTTGTAATTAAATTCCGAAGGACGCCAAAATGGCCTAGTTTGACATGATGAAGAATTTTCCGCAACATTTCGTAGTATCGATTATGTACATAAAAGACAATGCTAAACTGCTCTTTCTGCTATACTTGATCTGTTTGATCCATGACTCTGGTCTGTCGTAGCATCGGAGATATTAATTTCCAAGCTGAAAAAATCACAGAAAATGCATGATTTTAGTATACTTGTATACTGAATTTAAGTTGCGCCGCAAGGCGATTCTGAACTGGACTTACTGTAAATGGTTGCGGCGAACCATTCATTGAGGATTTTCACCCATGTACTAGCCCAGCCTACGTCAATGCTCCACCTTAAGTCACGGTTAGCGAACAAGTTATATGTATGTACTCTACTTTGGAAAAAATGAAAAGGAAATCGCGGCGAGGTTGAAGAAATGGTTACTGGATAGTTCTGTTGTTCAGGTTCCAGCTGATAAACAACATGGCGAAGTACATCGCTCCCAATGAAAATATCAGGTGAAAAATCCATAACCGTAAGGAATATCATCTTCTGACTTCACTTCATCTTTCGAAAACTGCACATAATATATAGATAGATTGATTTCCTGACATGGTTACAAATATTCTTGACATTTCTAGGCAATAAAAACTTAAATCTTTACCTGAAAGGATTCTGAATCAATTCCTGTAGAAAAAGTTGCCATTACTATAGCTCCAATCGCAATAAGGAACCCCTGCGACACAGATACGTGAATAAGTCTCCGGATATGGGAAGTTTCTGGTAAGGTTTTATGCAATGGTAACTTACTACAACAGTAGTCCATTCAGTTTTTCCGTTTTCCATCGAATGTGGCTTGCATTCCCCGAACGTAGGCTCACTGGAATGACATACATATTGTGCTAGCCGGCTTAAATATGTACTCACTACTCAGTTGTAATTTACTGTTTTCAGTAGACTGACCTTCGGATGGCAGACCAGCACAAGAAGACTAGATAGGAAGCCATGATCCCTGATGACAGAAGACCCTGATGAGCCTGCATAAGGTATCTAAATTCTAAATAACTGAATGCAACTTATCCCTAGAAAATTTATCCTACATGAATTCCGGCTAGCTACGCATCACTGAAGTATACAGACCTTCGAGTGTAACGATATGGCCATCATGACTACAAGTAGAACAGCAGTCCATGTGATGAAAAAAATGTTGAGTGCACAAGAGACCTTTGATCCGTAAAGCGGGTACATCGCTAGTATTCCACATATGGAAGCGATATAAAAGATCACGGATATGCATAGTCCACATCTGACATGAAACAAATTTGTTCGAAAAATGTTAGCCAAATGTTTTGATGACAAAAATCTAATGTTAAGTTTACTTCTTACTCTTGTCCCCTTTTTCCACCGGGCATCCAGTAAGTATTCCACAGTGCAATGAACTCAATAATGCTAATAAGCTGGAGGATGAGAAATATTCTGCACCGGACGATAAACTAGCTGATTAGTTGTTCCGGAGGTTCCCTAAAAATGAGTAAGGTAAATAATATGAATCCTTGAAGGACATACTAACCCTGCACCAACTCGGGCGAGTTCTCCTGTGAAAAAACAGTGGTAAGAATATTTAGTAAGTAACATTTCCAGAGTTTATGAAAGAGGAAGTATTTTAGTTAAGATCGTAAGGCTAACCGTATATCTGAATTACACCCGAGCTGAGAAAAAATGGAACTATTAGGGATATGGCGAGTATTATTGTCTTGAGAGTCCACCATCCTGAATGCCAGACGTTGCGAGCTTCGTCTAACTTACTAGTTCTGTAGGTGGTTAAAAACATCAAGAAGAAAAATATCTGACGAAATGGTCAAGGAAGTATTAAAGTCCGAAACAGGATTCTACTGAAAATCTTGGAAGCCAAACATATTTGTGAATCCTGTGAAGGATACAAAGCAACCGAAACTGACTCGAAGAACTCCCATTGCACGAAAACATTCTTCTCCTTCTTCCCACAAGCTTTAATGTCTGTGAAAGGGGTCTCACCAATTTGATCATATAAGAAATAAATTGAACGGTGAAGCAACAAAGTGTAACTTACAGTGAAGCTGTGGGAAGTACTTTTCTCCGTAGTCACGAAGAAACCACGCAATGAGATTCATTACTAGGAAAATTATTCCATATGCATATCTTACTCGCAGAGACTTATTTTTCATTGCACGAAATGTAGCGCTCTTTTGCTCTCGTAACGCGTTATTATGTTCCGCATTCATCTTAAGATCCTCAGACACCTGAGACCTCATCAACTAAAATTTCTCAACACCTCAAGTAGAAAATACTACTGATTTCCACAAGATACAGAAGCACCAACCTGAAGATGAGAAATGATGAGTCCCCAAGCTGCTTATTCTTCAGATCACATACAGAAGAGATTGTTGAAATACACAAGTATCAGCAAAACAGTGTTGTTTGTTCAGTGCCAGATTGCACTCACCCAACTCTTTCACTCTTTATCCAAATCCATGATGTCATTTTGCTTAGCTTCTTCTCCTCCTACTACATGTGTTTCAATTGGAGCCATTAGCAGCAACTTATTTAGCTGTAAAGCATGTAATTTATTTAGCATTAAATAAATTGGTCAGTAGTGTTAACCTGAGTTGTGGGGTTTATGATTTTTGATTATGACTTAACTTGTTAGCAAATGGGTGCGTAGGAAACAATAGGAGCCTCATCAAGCAGTGAAAGTCATTGAGGATTAAGAAAGTTAAACAAGCAATTAAGTGAAGACAAACAGCTTTAAGACAAGAGTTTTTGTAAACGCGTCAAATGAAGTTTCTTTTGAGTTTGGAAATCTGTCCATGTGACCGTTGGGAGACATTTTGAAAAGTTACATATGATTGTGTTTGGTTTCATTTGGAAGGCTAGTTGTGTGGATCCAAATTTAGTAGAGCCTAGGTTATACAAAAGTGACAGAAAATTATGTCGTTTAATTTTTTACTATTTAACGATTTTGATTTTGTTTAATTTATTTGTCAAATGACATAGTTTTGACTGATCTTAAAGTGATGTTCGCAACACTGAATCTCACCCCAACATTCTAGCCTCTATTTAGCATCGTTTGAGTTTTATTTCAGACATAAATTGAATTCAATCGAGCTGGTTTGTTAGATACTGATTGGCAAAACAAATTACCCCTAAAATTCATTAAAAAAATTGTGTGAAAGAGGTTATTTTGGGCATTGGATGGATGGAGCATTTTCATTTCTTTTGCCCAGTCTTCATTTTTCTCTTAATAGATTGACTAGGTTGAGAATTGGAGTAGTGTAAGATTGAGAGGCATGGTGGCTGACCTAACAGGTTTGAAGTGTCAAAGACATGAAGAAATGCACAATACCAAATACCATATAAAAAGGTATTTAAAATCATCTCTTGTTTCATTAATTTTCTTCTTTGACACAACAAGCTATGTGGTTGTATGTATGGAACATTCTTATCCCTTCATATCAGTCATCTAAGAGATTTGCTATTTACCCCTAATTCATAGTACTTTCTATTTCACATTCAACCTGATTTTCTCTTCGTTTCACTCAAATTTTCACTTTTTTGTGCATAACAGATTGGGGTTGAGTTCATTTACGATTTAGTGCAGACGTTTATTTTGAGTTTTCAATTATTTGCATTTTTGACTCATATATATACACATTCAAATGTGCATTTGTGTATATGATAAACATAAAATTATGCACTATAAGATAAAAATTCAAAAAGTATAAATTATGGACCGTTAGATCAATTGATCCAACAGATCAAATAGGGGTTATAGGGATCTTACGCCACCTGGAAGATTGTAAATGATTCTCTAAGAGATTGAAGATATTTCTCGATATTTTCAGTAATTGATTCTACATCACGCATCTCGTACAACAAATACTTACTATTTAGAAAGACGAATCTTTTTCGATGGTGAGTTACAATGCATTTAGTTCAATAAAATTGTATCATCAATAAATTTAAATTTCTAATTGAAGCACAAGTTTCATACTGCATAACTGCCCATCGAAACTGTGGCTCATGTTGAGAGTTGAGACACTCGTTGACTCCTGAAATAGTAATTTTATAATTGGACCGGTGGACCAAACCAAACAAGTGCGTCGAAGCGACCGAACCATTCAAATCGAACCGTAAAATTCGATCATGTCTTTCTCCGGCATCCTCTCCCGCACGCTCCTCCTCCGCCGTCTAATCCCAAACCCTAAAATCCCCATGGCCACCACTTTCACCAACTCCGCCGCCGCAACTTCCGTCAATCTCCCGAACTCACCATCTACCCGCCGTCGCCTCCGAGGCGTTGTTTTCGACATGGACGGAACACTCACCGTCCCGGTCATCGATTTCGCAGCTATGTACAAAGCCGTGCTAGGAGAAGAAGAGTACTTGGCTGTTAAGGCGAAGAATCCTTCTGGAATTGATATATTGCATCATATTGAGACGTGGAGTGCTGATAAGCAGCAGAAGGCGTATGAAGCCATTGCAGAATTTGAACGGCTAGGGATGGATAGACTGCAGATTATGCCTGGTTAGCTTTCAGTTTTACTTAATGAAGAAATTGATTTCTGGTCATTGTATGATGTTGATTTTTAGCAAGCTTGATTTACCTGTTATAAGTTTCGATAAAATGGAAATTATACTGAGAAATAGGATATCTAGAAATGGTTCTAATTTTAACTTATAAATATAAAAAATCGATAGAGTGATGGCAAGAGAAGTTGTTTAATTTGTTTCTCGAGATAAAGATATGTTTGATAGGATTGCGAGAATTTTCCTAGTGTTTAAGATTGTGTTGATGTCAAGTGTCGAATACAGAAACTAATATACTTTGACGCTTTAGAAAGCTTTAGAAAATTTGTTGCGTCTTTTTTCGGTTTGCATTAGATTTATATTCTCTTTTGGGAAAATTGCTTTGTGAGTTATGGCTTCATGCTTGTTATGGCAGGGGCAGCTGAGCTCTGTAGTTTCCTGGATGAGAAGAAAATAAGGTGAAGATTGTCTGTAAGTTTTATTAACAGTGGGTTCTAACACGCTCTATTGAAAGAAGAAAAGTTACCTGTGGGTGTTAAGCTTTGTGGTGTAGAAAGTATGTTGGCACTTGGCATGGAATTTGTATTTTACATGTGGTATTATTAGCCTGATTCATGCGTAATAGTGTTTCAAGTACTCATTTTTATAAGCAGGTTTTAACTTTGTTGGCAGTCCGCAGTCCGCACTCAGTATACTAGAATCAAATCATCTTTTTGTGAACAGTCTGATGATAATGAATAGTGCTTACCAATGCGGTGTTTTTCTGGCTGACAATGCATAAATAGCTATATTGTGAAAATGATAATCATGCAATGAGCAGCCGTAAAATGTAAATAAACAGTTCTATTTGAGCTTCCAAGGAACTGCTAGTGTGTATTCATCTGTTCACCATGTGGTTAACTACTCATAACACTAAATAGAGTCTCCAAAATGCAGGAGGGGGTTGATAACACGTAATATAAAGGATGCTGTCGACCTATTCCATACCCGTTTTGGAGTAAGTTTTGCACTTCACGTGACTAATATGCTTTTTTCTCATTTCCTGTCAACCCATTCTTCCTCTATACCGAAGTGTAAGCCATAAAATATTCGCTTTTATTGATTAAGTGCTGTAAAAGCAGCAATATTGAGTACACGTTCATTAATCTTCTCATTCAGACCTTTCTGACTTTGCCATTCATGCAGATAAAGTTTTTGCCAGCATTAAGCAGGGAATTCCGTCCATATAAGCCAGACCCTGCTCCGTTACATTATATCTGCAAGGCCTGGGATGTTCAGCCCAGTGAGGTTATAATGATTGGTGACAGCTTAAAAGATGATGTAAGATTTGACTTACTATTTGTAGCATCTTAATCTTCTTTCTCCTGCGCATAATATAAGGTTGTTTTTAAATTTCGTCACTTGATGGTTATACAGGTCGCTTGTGGTAAACGAGCCGGGGCATTTGCTTGTTTGCTAGATGAAACAGGAAGGTACAACTCTCCGGAATATGCTAATGTGGAGTTGAAACCGGATTTCACTGTTTCATCTCTAGCTCAAATTCACACCCTACTGGAAGAAAACTTTGATCTCACGCCTTGAGTGTCATCAAGTTTCCCCCAATCCAAGTAGTAGTACGTGGATTTCCATGTACGTATAAGCTCATTATCGCAAGGTATGAAGTGAGCTTGCGTATTACAAATTTGTTAAATAAGTAGTAAAATGCAGTGAAGAGGCCAGATTCTCAGCCTCGCTGTGTGCTTCCAGTAGCTGATAATGATTGTAGCACCCATTGGGTAAGCATCTCAAATGTATGCTTGTTGCTGCTGTAAACTGATTTGTTTGATTTCCTTGTAAAACACATGATATGTGAATGAATCTTGGTTATCTCGGTGTACCATTGTTTACTCTTTTATCATAATTCAGTGTAACAGAATGATTCTGCCACAAGTTCAATACTCAATCAGATATCACCAAGATATCGAGGATGAGGTAAATCTAAACCAGAAGAGGGTGAGTAGAAGACCCTTCGAGATGGAGGATTTGATTTGATAAGGAAATTGGGAGAGAAGACAGATAAGGGTTTGGAAAGGATCTGTGTAATTGATTAAATCTTCGTACTTTGTGCAGGCAATGTTTTAACATGGTTAATTGGACCGCTAATAGTCTAAACAAAATCAAAATACAAAATGAAATTACGATTGAACCAAACACTATAAAACCCTGTCACATTCAGTATTTCGATTTCTTGTCACCCAAGATTGTTTCTCTTAGTCTTTATGTTAAACAGAGAGGACATGCTAGCATGATGGACAAAAATTAGAAACACAAACACATTACGTCTAGGCCTTAACAGATGAGAAGAACACAAACACAAACATTAGAAACACAAACACAAAAATTAAACAAATTACAGATTCAAAGGGAGTTTTTACATAATATTCAGAGGAGAAGAACAAACACAAGAATACACATCAGAAACAAAAATATGCAAGAAAGAGTGAAAGAACTTAACTGATGACAAAAATCATGATGGACAAACGTCTAGGCCTTACAGTACGCGGATGGACGCTTACCTCTCCATGAAGATACCGGCTTTTGCGGACGCCGGGAAGCGGGAACAGTAGTTCTCAAAGAAGAAGAAGGATCAAAGAAAGGTTTAAAGAGACTATCGAGCAAAAGCTGCATTCATATCTCATTAAACCTCTCTTTGATCCCTCTCAGGCTTTGAGAAGAAGAAAATACTAGCTAACTGGGAGCACTGCAACATGATTAACGCTGTACTGATTTCTATGTAAAACATACTTTTAAGAAATCATAATATTTCTAAATCACTACAACAATATTGTTTTAGTAATTACTTTATTGCCAGAATTTAGAAATATAAGATTTCTTTTTAGAAAAAATTGTGGGTGTTCCTAATTTATTTGTTGTATTATTTCCTTTTTCAGTAAAATCCATTGTCATTAGTGTTAGCTGTGAACCACAAAATTTATATGTAAATCTAACAAGTATCATAATATTACGGTCCAATCCAAGTCGGTCCAGTCTAATTTTTAATATATATTTTTTATTTATTCATAATTCGATATTAGACTGACTCAGTGTGACTCGTAAATTTTCAGTCCGATCCGATCTGATTTTATGGTCCGGATCGAAAATTCACTCCTATTTCCTAATGAGTGGCTTGACATGGTTTTACAAATAAAAACGCATTCCTAGTCGGCTAGTCCTGATGAGTGGCTTGTCAAGGTTTTAAAATAAAACTTTTCTTTTAAAACTATCACATCAGCAGCAATGAGCAAACAAACATAAGTTTGTCACATGATTAAAAACTCAACATTTGTCAGAAAAATTCCCCACTAACTCTACCGACCGCTTCATGCCACGTGTACATCTCTCCTGCAGCAAAAAATCCTCGAAAGATGTGAAATCCTGCCTCGTGTCGAATGTCGATACCAAAATACAAATCTGACCATTAGCTAACCGTCTGTCTTCATCAGGCAATCGCTATTTCAAATTGCTTAATTAAATTCGCATCGTCCATCCCTAAGATTGAATTTTCATTGTGTGTCAAAAAAAAGATTCAATTTTGATTTCCCCCAATTCCAAAATCATCGAATTAATCTCAACCCTAGACTCTCAGGAATCAGTCTCACATAACCCGAAGTGGGTCTGACCAATCTGCCATCCAATGTCATCAACAAAACCCCACCTTTCTCGTAAAAAAGTGTTTGATTATAAAACCCTAGTTTGCGCTACAGTCCTCTAGATCCATCTCATATGTTATGCCTGTAGCTGTTTCTGTCCAATTTCTGTTTTGGGGTTTCCTTTTTTGGTCCAAAGATCCAATCTTTATTGTCACAAGAGCCTGTTCAAGATGACCAGCTCTGTGATGAACGGAGTTGGCACTTTGGTGGGCACAGTCTCAATGATCCATACCTGCCCCACCAAACCGAGCTCAGTAAATTTGACTAGCAGTTTGAGATTGAGAATTTCACATAGATGTTATCATCACCCAAACCCTAGAGAAGTTGGGGAATCAACCTACTTCATAAATCCTGTTTTAGTGAACCCTAGTAGTTTCAAATCGAGGAAGAGCGTGAGGAAAGTTGAGAGAAGGAAGAGGAGATGAGAGTTGGGAGTCAATTGGGGTTTAAGCAGGTGGCGTCTTTTTGTGGATTGGGGTATTGGGTTTGTGGATTTAGGTGTTTTCCATGGCTAGCTTTGAATATACACATGGCGCAGAATCTCAATTTGCATCCTTCTACATTGCAGCTTGTTCAGAATTCTGCTAATCTTCCTATGGTTGCTAAGCCACTTTATGGTGTGTTGTCTGATGCTTTGCATATTGGCGGGGCACATAGAATTCCTTATGTCTGCATTGGAGGTATCTTCCTTTCCATTACAACTTATTAGTTTCTTCGTTATTGTTTAAAAGATGGTGAAGTATACAATATAGATAGGCCTGTCTCAGGGCTTTAATGCTTGTTTGCAGCAATTGTTGCATCCATGAAAAAGAAGATTAGCTTTGAATACAAATTAGAATATGTGTTCTTCACTGATCTTTTGAATTGTGTTTTAGTTTTTTTTTGGGTTATTTATTGCTTGAGTCGTTTTTTCTCAGCAATGTTGCAGATATTGGCTTGGGTACCCTTAGCTTTGATTCCGGATGCTGCAAAGACTCTGACGCCTCTAATGGCACTAATTCTTCTGAGTAATCTAGGAGCATCTATAACTGATGTTGCTAAAGACGCACTTGTGGCGGAGTATGGAAAAAATCATAAAATCACTGGTCTGCAGTCTTATGCTTTTATGGCTTCTGCAGCCGGGGGAATACTTGGAAATTTAGTTGGTGGATTTTGTCTCCTTAACACCCAACCTAGAACTATGTTCATGTTGTTCTCTGTGTTACTGTCCGCACAATTTATAGCGTCTGTCACAACAAAAGAGAGGTCTTTGGGTATACGGAAGACTGATCATCCCCAAGTAACCACTTCAGTATCCGAAAGTATAAGAACTCAGTTTTCCAATTTTACCCTGGCGATAAAGGATGAGCGTATTTCTCGTCCTCTTCTTTGGATTGCAAGTTCTATTGCCATGATCCCCATTCTCTCTGGCTCTATCTTCTGCTACCAGACTCAATGCCTACACATAAATCCTTCAGTTCTTGGCATGTCGAAAGTGATTGGTCAGATACTACTCTTATCCCTGACAGTGATGTATGACCGATTTCTGAAAAAGATATCTATGAGAAAGCTAGTCGGCAGTTTACAGTTTGCATATGCAGTGGCTCTATTACTTGACCTGGTTCTGGTTATGCAAGTTAACGTCAAAGTTGGTATAAAAAATGAAATATATGTTCTTTGTGTTTCGGGTTTGGCTGAAACAATCGCACAATTTAAGATCTTACCTTTCTCTGTAATGCTTGCTAGTTTATGCCCACCTGGATGCGAAGGTTCTCTTACTTCATTCGTGGCGTCTTCACTGATTTTATCTTCAATATTCAGTGGGTTTTTTGGTGTTGCGCTGTCTAATGTGATTGGGATTTCCTCTACCGATTATTCAAGCTTACCTACTGGAATTTTGATACAGGCTTCAGCTGCTCTAATCCCTTTGGTGTGGATTAATCAAGTACCATCATTGCAACCAGTAGCTGAAATTAGAAAAAAGAAAGGTTTAACCAAAAGGACTCGCAAAAACAGAAGAGTGAGATATGGCATTGGGTCAATGTGTGCTGCCTATAGGCGTGAGAAGGAGCCTGAGCCCCGGGGCTAAAAGATCATATTTGACTACAATTTTGACTGACTTAGAAGTTCCGAGTTTTGTTATTAATGTTTCATCTCAATTGCTCATTATATCCTTAGCATTGCAATTGGAGATATGTCTCGCCTCGACTTGGGACCTAATCCTCATAGGTGCCATTGGGGCATCATTTGTATCCAGATATACTGTTACATCATGTTTGAGGCTCAAGATTATTCCAGAGGCAGTTGAAATATCCTGATTTGGATTTGTTTTTTCTCGGGTTACCAAATTGGATCTTCATCTGATCCAGATGATTATTTTGATACATGGCTTTGCCGGGTTATCTAGAAGAATGAGAAAGACTAAATTATTTGAAATTGCAGACACTTGTTCTGATGAATCTGGCTCACAAAATACTGGAAACAATCGCCAGTGCTATTGGTCTATTATTACACAACCATGACATCGTCTAAGTTCAATAAGCCCTCCCACAGTGCAGTCTCATTGGCAGCAGACTCGGGTACTAAACCATCTCCGTTGCTCATGTTGTAGAAATATCCCTGGTCGTTTCCATTGAAGTATGCACTGTTAGCAGCCTCTTGCATTTGTTGTGGGCAGTAAGAAGTTGCCTTTTCAGCATATTCCACCGTAGTAGATTTCATCTCAGGTTGACTGAAGATTTGTGACTGCTGCAGTAGTTGTTGTTGTTGCATTAGTTGTTGCTGCTGAAATTGGTGCTTCCTTAGAAGACGAGTTTTGGCCTTATCGGCATTGCATGAAGAAGCTTTAGTACTCTTCTTCTTAAAATGCGTTCTCCAGTAGTTCTTTATCTCATTATCCGTTCTTCCTGGCAAGCTACGCGCAATCGTTGACCACCTGAACGAATCAATCAGCGATCATCAGTGAATGTAACAGTAGTATTGAAATTTGAAACACTTAAAGAAACGAAGACATTTGCTAAGTTATATCTGACGAGCTTCAGTTTCCGAATCACAATGCAGAAGTATGAAGTATCACCTGTTTCCCCATCTAGCGTGCAGATCCAAAATTATGGTTTCTTCATGCGGAGTTATCTGCCCTCTCTTTAGATCCGGCCTCAAGTAATTCACCCACCTCAGCCTACAGCTCTTCCCGTTCCGCTTCAATCCTGAAAAAGAAAAATAAACAGACTCAGACTCGCCTCACAGTTCAGACTCGTTCCTATTTCAGCTCCGCGTGAAAATAAAGAATATCAAAGACTACCTGTAACCCTGGAGACAGAATTCCACCTTCCTTCCCCATGTTGTGTAACATGTTCAGTAAGCAACTTGTCTTCCTCTGCAGTCCATGGTCCCTTTCTCCATCCTTCATCTGCATACCCCCATGCCGCAGCCATGACTCCTCCCCAAACCATCTTAAAACACAGCAACTATTGATCAGCTTTTGTCGGTTTCTTCTCAGTATATCTATCAGCAGAACTTATATATCCAAAACTCCTCAACTGTACTGCACAACAGATTTCGATGACATGAGACAAAGTGACCTCCTCATATTTATATAACTCCATCATCACTTACCCTTTTTGTCGCTTTCTCGGCCAGGTACAGTCCAACATGTTTCACCCAAAGTTAAAACTTTTTCAGGTAATTTAACGTTGTCCTGATTATCAAACATTTACTCTATGATCAGGACAGGCGACAAACAAGGTCATGAGAGCATATTCTCGCTCACAAGCAGAAAATGGAAATAGTAGAATAAGGAAGGCTTTAACTAGACTAACATGTTAAGAGCTGAAAGGGTGAGATGTGGGGAATCTGAAAGGGCAATGAGGCCACGTACAAAGCTAGAGCTCAAGAGCTGATGCACCTATACCAACACTAGGTTATTAAACTACTCTTTTCGCTTTAAAAGCTACTTATTACAGCAATGTAGTTGTGTGGAATCTGATATGAAATTCCGGGTTATGGTTCGTTGAATTAGGGTTCTTTCTTCTTCGTGCAGTCGAATAATTTACTGTTGATATTTTTGGTAATAAAATTTTCATTAATTTTCATTGAAACTAAGTGGTTTTAATGGCAGAGTTGTAAAATGATGTAATTTTGAATCATGTATCTGAATTTATTTTTTGTCTGTGAAAATTTGAGGGGAATTGAAAATGGAAAGTTGACCAATATGAGGACACCATCTGTGGCACATTGCTTACTTATTAAGGAGAATGACAGATGCTAATGAGGCCACTGTTTTAATTAGTTTAATGTTGTTTTATGGGCATTGTGGTTGTGGAACATAAAAAATAGAAAAAGGATTAATGAGATTTGTAGTTAGTGTGGTGGAGTTTGAGGGACAGATGGGCTTCTGTAGTTAAAGCTTCTGGAAGGAGTTTGTGGTGGCCTTAAAGTGAAGTTTAAATCAGTAGTAAAAAGTACTTGTACTACAAAATAGTATATGAATCGATCTTTTTGGTGAATGAGCTTTTTTTAGAACAAATGAAGATTAAGATATAGAATGCAGCTATAATTTTTTTTTCTTCATTATTTGCACTTTTGATCTAACTATTTGCACATTTTGATTTTATTTGTGTATTTTGATTTTTTCACTAAAAGATATGAAATTGAAAAAGGTGATTTGTGACTGTTAGATTAAGTCCAATTTAGAGTCTCTGAATTTCAAAGTTGATTAGGATCTCAAATGAACCCCACTCTTAAGATATATCTGGCAAATTTAATTGAGATTAGAAAAATGAAGAAATGAAATCTAGAAGATTGTAGAAGGTTAGCATGGTTAAATAGTTTTTGGACACTTTTACACCATTTGATTGCTTATGGTATTATTTTTATAAATCAATAAATTGTTCAGTGAATTAACCAGATGTATTTATAAATGTCATTATACAACTGGGTTACGAGACATAGTTTAATATGAATGATTGATCGTATCTTATACTCAAGAATTTACACTTGAATATTGTTGGGAAAAGATGTTATCTTCAACGTATAGTTTATTAAACTACTAATCACACTAAATGACAAAAAATACAATTCAATCACCTAAGCTGGATTCCATGAAACATAAGGCAAGTAGAAAAACATTTGTGTTACTATACCGAGTTCGGATCGGATAATTTTAAAAATTATGATTCATATATTCGGGTCAGATTAAATATTTCCTGTAAATTTGATTCAAGAGTTATGTTCCTGTTTGGCCAGTTTATTGAATCGGATTATCCGTCAGACAAAAAAGCCCTAATTGCACTTCACAACGGAAGCTGTAGAATAAAAATAAATAATTTCTTAAAAAATAAGTTGTCATAATTCATATTGGGTAGTACATTTTCATTGACAAAAATAATAAGATTTTTATTATTACATCTTCCTGACGTTACACCAATATATTTTCAAAATTAAGAGAATGAAATTATAATAATTATTATTATTTATTTTAAGACAACATATCATGCAACGGATGGTTTTTTTTAGCCCGATTCAACTAAATACGTGTCCATTTCCGACCCTATTAACAAAACAATCCGAATCAAAGTAGTCCATCTAGTTGAATTTTGTGGCCAGGCCAGCTTTAAAATCGGGCATACGGAACATTCCGGATAGGCCAACCGCCAACTCGAAATTGCGTAGATCTAATGTGCAGTCAGCAGTCCGGGCGACTAAGAAAAATGAAGCTTCCTCATTATTGTTTCGCTTCTTAATTAGCAATAATGACAACAAAATATAAATATACTTTTTAAGGTTGGCAACCGGAAAGTAATTACCTTTGTTGACCCAAATGTAACTAGAAAAGGTTTCAAAGTTGATTTATGATTAAGAAGAAAGTGAATGATTAGTAAACTTGTTGCGTGTGTTTATGTGGACAAATGAGAATGAGATGATCATAAACTTGAACTCAAACTCAATTCGATTCTTCGTGCTGATTTCTTATCACTTTTTGTTGTTACATATGTGCTTATCAATCATGGGCCCGAGTTAAATTATAAGAACCTATAAGTATTTAATGCTCCATTTGTGTACCGAGAAGAAGTTTAAGAAGGGCGTATAGTATTTTTTTTTGTAGAAATGTGATACACGATATCAAACGTTGATTATTACTGTACTTTCTTTGTCCATATTATAATGCATTTTTACATTTTTGGTATTCCAAAATAAACTTTAGTTTTCATACATGAACATTCTCATTTTTCTCTCATCATTTATTAGCTTATTTTTTAACTTTTTTCATCATTTATTATCAATTAAATCATCCTTTTTGCTCAATTATTCTCTCACAACACTTGTCTTTCTACAATTCATAGTTTAATACTTCCATAATAAACGTTTCAAATTTCAAACGTTCACTATAATTTTTCGACGGAGGAAGAAATAATTGTATGGATGAGATTTAAAGAAGAAGAAATCGCCAAATTTAATTCCTGATGTTTAAAAGAATATTCAACCACCCAATTTAATTAATAAAACTAATATTAGTCTCAACTGTTGATTAATCTTTCAATGTCACAAAAGTTACTCTTTCTTTAGATTTTAACTCTGCAAGGTTATGATCAGGTAAGACATTAATTTATCGTAAGACAGAATGATAAAATCTAAACTGTTGATTTGATTATCTAACAACTGATATTAAAACTAGTTTTTATTAAAGTTAGCAAGTTGAATTTGCGAAAAATAATGTGCAATTAGACTTGGAGGTTTTGTACTTTTATTCTCATCAGTTGAATGATTAGAAATCAACAGTTGAGATCACATCCTACGGTCTCACAAGTGTTTGATTGTCTTTACCCTAACTTTGCATTCAAAACCAATAAGTGATTTTTCTCTCTTGAATCGTATTTTGATTTTTTTTATTACATATCAAAAAAATAGATTGTAAAAAATAAATGTTTTTCCTCTTTGAAAAAAATAACTACATTTTTGTGGCTTAGGTTGGCGGAGTAAGAGAAGTACGATTTTTTGTAGCCGTTGGGGTGGAGCTTCTAAGTAGCTACCCCAGGGATAACAACTACACGACCAGAAAGACATTCTCACATAAATCATCAATTAAGTGTGCGGTCATACATACTTTTAGCATGCATCTCTTTAAAAAACCTTGAAGATAGTCGGCTAACGCATGCATCCTTGGAATGGAATTCACTTAAACGGCTACCATGCCTTTGAAATCCTGAAAAGGACTGAGCTTGTGTAGTGGGCTAGCAAATGTTGAATTAAGTTTACAAAGCATGGATTGAGGAGATCAAAGGAAACGATATGATATTTTTTGTAATGTTCACAAAAAGCAAATCGTGGACGGCAGGATTCGAACCTGCGCGGGCAAAGCCCACATGATTTCTAGTCATGCCCGATAACCACTCCGGCACGTCCACAAGATGTTCTTCAGACTACAAATATTTTAATTATTCAAAGAGTAACTAATTAACATTTCAACATTCCACCAACCATATCAATATTCCTCCGGCACGCCATCCGAAACCCATTCAGTATCAACATTCCATCTAACATCTTTATTAATTATACCAGTTACCAAGAGTTAGCAAAAAACCAGCAACTAGTGAATTCCAAGAACAGTTTATTTCAATAAAACATCAAAAAAATGCTCATTGACAAGTGAATCTCTTAGTACAAAAAATAGTTTACCACATCTGTGGAGTATCAAATGCATCCATGCAATACTCAAAAAATCCGCATTTTAAGTTGCACACAAAACCATGTCTCAATAAGGCACTATCAAAAAAGTAAATTCAAGAGGGTAAAACCAACCCTGAAGGTATTTAGGAGTATCAAATGGGTCTTGGGCCGGTGAGGAACCAACCCTCGGCTTTTGAACCCTGACTGGGCGCGCATGCGAAGCCCACGCTGCATTATACACTCACTGTCCTCGACGCAGACCTGAAGCTTCTAAGGTTTCACTTTTCTACACGTCTTCCCCATGTGATTAATCCAGAATCTGAATCAAATCCCTGAGCTGACTTAAGATCGGTATCTAGGGCTAGAGCATATATTCCGACACACATGCTACTGTCACAAACACACACACATGTATACACTATTGTTTTGGAACACTTTGT
Organism: Sedum album; assembly: GCA_006409495.1. Lineage (NCBI taxonomy): Eukaryota > Viridiplantae > Streptophyta > Magnoliopsida > Saxifragales > Crassulaceae > Sedum > Sedum album. Next base: position 1,560 of record QZGG01001086.1, on the reverse strand, counting down.
TTCTACACCAAATCTTTCTCTCCTGCCAAACTATTGTAGAGCACACAAGTATGATCTTCCACGTATCTCTAGCTAGACTGCCCGCATCATACCTTCGATTATATTCATAGCCAAACATATATATGTATGCGTATCAAAGTTACGACAACCAAACAGTTTCAACATTCTCAAAGATTGTCTCGATAACCTTAGTCATTTCAATTTATCTCGTGTCTAGATATGTTTACAGAGAATAAGATGCCCGCCGCCCGATTATACAAGCTAGTGATTGATGGATAAATGATGGATTGGATATGTTGCCGAATTTGAGATTTCCATGAGTGAATGTGTGCAGCTAGCTACGTCTGTGAGGATCAAGTCCACAAATCTCACTGCACAAATTCTCGCCTATGTCTGTCATTGTCCCTTAATAGCTTCGTTTTAAATCTTTCTCCTAGAGGTCCGGAATATATTTGTTTCAATCAATGCAAAAAGTTATTCAAAGATTAGCGTTGCGTGTCGAAACCTTAAATCTTTGATCCTGGAATCTATTGTCCTTCATTTTTTTGTAGATCAGATAACTACATGCATATTAGGGTTAGGGTTTACTACTGTTTAGAAATAATAATATGAGTTTGATACGCTACGTAAATAAGTGCAATCAAACTACTGTCCATTTATGATGTTTAGTGATATGCTAATTTTACTACAAATGAAAATAGGGCATCATATAACGACTAACAACGCATGCATCTCTATCTTATGTAATGGTGCAGGTTCACTACAAATTTTAGCAAAATTTCCGGCGCATTTTTTCCAGCGCTATAATGTCGCCGGAAATACTTCCGGCACAATTCCATTGAAAATTCGACGTATTTCCGTTTCATTAATTAAAATAAGAAAATAGTATTATTTTCCATTATATTTCCATTACATTTCCGGCGCTTATTTTTTTTTGCATTTCCAGCGCATGTGTGCAATGGAAACTCGCTGGAAATTTCCAGCAATGTTCCACCATATTTCCGTTATTATTATGTATATGCTATTTTTAAAAATCATGCTACGGAATGGTAATGGAAACGTGATGGAAAGTTCCGGCACATTTCCTGGACATTTCCATTGTCTAGTGTTGAGAAAAAGATATTTTGATATGCTGATGGAAGTATGCCGAAAAAGTGCCGGAAGTATCTAAGATCTAATTCTTTATCTATGATTCCAGCACACTTCCATTAACTTTCCACTAGCTTAATAAATATTATTTATAAATATATAATTAACTGTGCATGTTGAAAATATAACTAAAACAAGTTAATGTTAAATATTAGTATGAATGTTATATTAATGTTTTGTATTTAGATAAATTAGAAATAAAATGTGGTTTAAGTTTTAGGGTTTTATCGGCAAGGGTGAGAATTGAGAAGTCGGCTATTCGTCAAGTAGAGAAATCGCCAAATCGGCGACGGTGAGAAATCTAGTATCGGTGGCTAGAGAAATCGACAATCGTCGGATAGAGAAAGCGGCTATTGTTTGTTCGAGAACTCTGTTGCCGTCGGCCGGAGTTGCTGCGCCGGTGTGGCGGTG